>JAQGBI010001188.1:0-10935 GCA_034698325.1 Sminthurinus elegans
AACAATAATCTCCTTTCTGATGACTCTTTGTACTTTTCTTGATATGTATAATATTAGTATAATATTATTATAATACTTAGATTAAATGTGTGCATGTTTAAAAAAATATTGCATACATCGTTATTCTTACGTTAGCATAATATACTAATATTATTATTATTATTATCATCGTATATTTATACAATATTCTTAATGTCAATTATTGTAATTTTGATAATATTACCTGGCAATAGAAACAAGTTGTAGATGCAGTAAAAGATGGATACAATGGAAAAAATGCTACAGAACAATGGAATTTCCCTGCATCTCTCATGTTCACACTATCAATATTTACAATGATTGGCTATGGAAATTTAGTTCCACGTACAGATTGGGGGAAAGTAAAATCAAACAATCGAATTTTTGTTTTTATAACTAAACTATTGTTTTATTTAAATTACTTAATTCTTGTGAAATTTTGTCTTTGATCATGTAGGTGATTACTATATTTTATGCCCTATTCGGAATTCCTTTATATGTCCTCTATTTCATGAATATGGGAAGAGCTTTTGCAAATGCATTCAAATGGGCATACATTAAATTAAATTCCTGTTCAGTTGGTAAGTTTACCTTATCTCTATCAGCATGACAAGAAATTCTTCAAAACAACATTACGTTTCCTTATTGTCATGAAATTTTTCTGCATGCAAACAAAGCTACTAAATACTACTTGTTTTGAAAGAAGAGACCGTCTGACTCTCTTTCATTTCTCTCTTTCTTTCTCTCTCTCTCGCCCACTATCTGTATGTTTTATAAATGGACTACAGAAAGATATTTATGATGTTATGACTAGTTGTTTTTTAATTAGTTGTTGTTCTGTATTTCTTTTGTGTACTCGGCATAAAATAGAATGGACTAGTATATGATGTAGTAGTGTACACAATGTCTGTATAGAAAGAAAAAGAGAGATAGAGAAAGTGAGGGGAAAGATTAATGATGATACATTAGTTCCAACTGAAAGAGTTTGAAATGGTGAGTGTGACAGATTTATGAAATTATTTTAGGAAGCTCAAGAAGTTCGTCAGTTGAAGATGTTGCTGGCGGACCACCTTTAAACTCGGAAGGAAATAACTATGGAGTAAATTCGTCAAGACGAGGAAATGATAGGAATGATGATGAGGATGATGACGATGAGGATGATCAACCTATTGTAGTTCCAAGTACAGCATCTCTCTATGTTCTTTTGGGATATATTGCAATTGGAACAATCATGTTTTCTTTATGGGAGGATTGGAATTGGCTTGATTCTGTGTACTTTTGTGTAACTAGTCTATGTAAAATTGGTCTGGGTGACTTTGTGCCCGGTACTAGGATAGAAGTATCATCAGAATCTAATCAAACTCGGCTCATGATCAATTTTATTTATTTGTTATTGGGATTGGGACTCGTGGCCATGTGCTATAACTTATTACGAGAGGAAGTATTAGCTAAACTCAAACGAGTCAAAAGTGATGTGCGGGATTTGTGCGATTTCATTAGAAATGATTGCAGCTGTGCAACATGTAAATAAATAGTAATCCAAAACATGTACATGCCACCATATTAACTTATATCCAAAAAACTTTGCAAGACAATTTAAATGTGAGTGTATCGTCAGTGTCTCTGTAAGAGTTTGTTTTCATGTGTGTATAATAATATAATAATATATTATAATTCCTACATACTACATACCATGTAAAAACAAAGTATTGCAACAACAAGAAAAAAAGTTCAAGTTTTAGAACCAAAATCTGTTTTTTTTTTAAATACACTTATTATGTATTTACAAAAATACATGTAATTGAGGGAACAAAATATATGTATTCCGTAGTACTGTAATAGTACACAGTACACACATTATACTAGTATATGTTGTATAATATAATATAATATATACATATTATGTGAATACGTAAAGGGGTATACAAGAGAAAACTAAGAGTAAAGTCAATGAACATCAAACAGTCACAAGAGTCTATATACTATAATATACATGTGTAATAGTGTGCACATAAAATTGGAATAATACTTACTACACTTTAGAATATTCTTTGAACAACTAGAGGAAGGAGTTTTAAAATGTGATGCTCTTCTGGTGGTGTAAAAAAATCTAAAATTGTGCCAAATGTAGATAGTGACTACTTATGTATTATATACGGTATACTCAAAAAAAAAGAAAGAAAATAGTATGTACTTATATTATATAATATCATGTTAGTTGTGTATATTACATGTATGCAACTGAAAGGTAAATTATACATATATACAAACACCGTTCTAGCTGTCGCAAGTAATACGATTCTCTGTCGCCTTAAAAAATGTATAAAATAATATTATCCCTTACATGCGCACATATGCAGTTACACGTATAATGCTCTCCTTATAATATTATTAGATGTAGGAAAAAATGTGCATGTAACCCACCTTGAAGATACGTTATTAAGTCTTAAATTTAGAATTTAGAAATTCTATGTACTACCCATCGTGGACATACTAATGGGACTTTTTTCTCACAAAAAAAGTAATCTGTCTTTTTTTTTTTCTTTTCTTTTTTTTGCAAAACTACTTGAAAGTTTTGTGATTTAACCAAAGGGAAGAACATAATGTATATTATATATCCATACTACATAGATATATTATGTGTACAAAAGGTTTCTTGTAGCATGCATTCACATTTGTATGTTAACATGTAAAAATGATGTTAAATGCATAATAAAGTAAAATAGTTCTAATAGGATATCAAATTTAGCATTAACTTTAAGTAAAAATAAGAATAATAGTTATGAAATTCTGTATGTATTATGCATGCATATTGATGAACTGAGTGGATATGCGATAATTTTGTGTTACAAAGCACGTTTTATTTTGTAACAAACTTCAAATATTATAAAAGAATCAAATTAAGGATTTCTATTCTAATCATTTTACGTTAATTCTATCCAGAAGCAGAGTGATTACTCAATAGGATTTCAGTCGTCATAAATTTAAAAAGAAAAATTAAAACAAAAGATTTGAATGGATGGAAATATTGAAATGGATGCCCAACAGCAACAACAAAATGGCCAAGTAAGAGAAGTTGCTGAAATGAGAGAAGAGAATCAACAACGAGATGAAGATGAAACATCAGTACAACAGCAAAATGGTGGAATTGTGATACCATCAGTAGAGGCAACAGATCAAGATGGTGAAATGGATAGAAGTACTCCGGAAGAGGGTAGTGGAGAAGTAAACAGACCAGTGATATTTAGCTCAGTAAGAGGTTTCCATGAACGAATGAACGATTTAATTTATGCACCACCATTAGTACTTGATGATAGCAATATTAATGCAAACAAAGAATCTCCTCGAGTTCCTGGACCTGATGATCCAGATTATGACCCTTTTGCTGAGGAGGATGATATTGTTCCGACCAATTCAAATAAAGTAGTTGTATTTTTTGGAGGTGATATTCAGGTATATAATATATATTATTTCACTGAAAATTTTATAGTTATCACAAACTCAAAAGAATGGTTTTCTTTAAACTTACAAAAAAGTTAGTTGTATATTTATGTATATATATGTATATGGACAACATGGAAATATGTATATCCGAAATATGAATAACGTTTTTTTTTGCTTTAATTTATTTTATAATAATATACAAGGATACGGAAGAAATGATGAGGAACAATAACGGGGAATACAAAAACTACGTAGAATGGAATCTTGAAAATATAGCCCGGATTCTGGTAAGTATAATGTTTTTTATTTGTATTCAGTATTCAGGAATATTATGTAAATTATGTTATGTTTTATCATAAAACTGTAAGTAACTCAAAAAAAGTTGATTATCAAAACAAAATGCAACAATCAAAAACAGTAGCATAACTTGTATGTTTATGAAAAAATATGTGTATATATATATATGTAGCAACGTCAGTTCCCAACTCATCATGTTGTTGTTGTCAGACCCGTCCGTATGCAAGTTTTTACATATAGTTGGTAAGTTACAACGGATGTAATAATATATATATATATGTGATTTATACCAATTATTTAACTAGTACTGCGACTGTATTTTAGTTTTTACCTAAGGAAAATTTGATTATTTATTTTATAAACTGTAAACATTCACAAACTATTGGAATAAACAAAAAAAAAACACACAATAATAGTTGTTAAATTGAATCGAATTTTGTGTTTTTAGTTTTGACAACTTTGTACCATACAACAGTAGTACTGGGAATCCCGAGCACACACCCAATAATTATGCTATTCAACATCTAGAGTTGCTCCTCAAAAATCTGTCATCACTTATTGAACAGACGGCAAAGTCTCGTAAAACTATAACTTCTGAAGTTCCTTGTACACAGGGGGATGAAGAGGATTCCGTGGTTTCAAGTATGTATAATATATATTATGTATATATGTATATATGTATGTAAAAACACATAAAAACTTTCCTAGTATGGTTTGCCTTTTGTATTAGTCTTTTCAATCAGCACACTCCTTTTTTTTTCATTTTTTTTTCAGTAAGTTTGAACATTTTGTTAATGTGTGGTTTTACAGGTACGACTGAAGATAATACTGGGACCAATGGAGTCGTTGCAAATAAAACGGATGATTTAAATCCACATTTGGAAAGAGCCCATATAAGTCTAGTGGGTTTTAGTAAAGGATGTGTTGTAAGTTTTAAGTTTTTACATTATAATTAGAAACTTTAAACAAAATTTGTATGAAAAATAATTGTTCTATTTTCACACTGTCTTTAAATTACACGCACGATCATGATAATACTTCAATATGAAGTAATAGTAATTAATTGTAATGTTCATTCATTTATAGGTTCTGAATCAACTCATTTATGAATTTCATTACATTAAGGTAAATAAATTGTTGTCTTTTATTAAGTACTTTTGATGTCCTGCTGCTATAGATTGTTTGGTTTCATGTTTTATGATTACTCTCTGGTTTGGTATCCCAAATAAGCTGTATATAAAAATGATATAAAAAAGATTATGCTTGCAATTTTTTTTTTTTTACAGACTCTAACACCTGATGATCGATCTATGGAGGGATTTTTACGTAGTATTGAGCACATGCACTGGTTAGATGGTGGGCATAATGGAGGCAAAAATACCTGGATTACCGCTCGATCTCTTTTAGAAACACTAACCAGAACTGGGATCCGCCTTCATGTTCATATGACTCCCTATCAATTAAACGATACTAGACGTCCATATATTCGAAGGGAAGAAAAAATCTTTAGTGATATTCTATCCCGAATTGGTGCCCGACTTACTCGACATGTAATAATAACAATTTCTTATTAAAATAAATGTATATTATATGTATTTTTAATATTTAAAGCACTATGTACTATTAAGTTCAGTATTTCTATATTACTTGATATGTATAGACATCTTTGCTATTAGCTATAAAATATATATTGTGCATGAAAAATTTGAGGTATAACTAACTAACTTGTCTATATGTATTATGTATTACTTTGGGATTCTATCATGTATATCATGTATACTTTGCACCAAATAATAAAAGCTTTTCAAAAGTAGGAGCCTCTGTATTTATTTTATGTATTTTTTTTTCGTCTTTTAGGTCCATTTTGAAAAAGAACTTCCGTCATTAGGTACAGTATTTTGTAATTCGAATCATAATAATAATCATAATTATTATTAGTACTAGCTCACAAATATTTCTAATTTATTAATATTAGATGACATACAATCGTTTTGTTCAACATTATTTCCTTTGTCTGTTAAACAATAGATATTCATTTCCAACTCATAGCGCAATTTGGTTTGGTGAAAGCCGAAGAACTAGAAAAAATGGATGAAAATGATGATGACGATATATCAATTAACCTTCTTCAATCATCAGATTACGAGAGTTAAGTAAACAAAAATATAACACTATGAATAATATTGTTATTACCATTATTATTAGTAAGGTTGTTAGTACTGAAGTTATTGTTTTTTACATGTATACTTCTTATACTTTATGAAACTTTGTTATGACTTATGACGAACGCCGTACACAAAATTAACAAGGTGTTGGTACATGGGACTTTTATTTGTAAAGAGACTGAATGCTGTGCCACTCATATGCAAGTGGGTTTCAAGTGTGTTTTGATCTAATTTTTGGTTAACGACGTTCCACAAACATTTAGGAAAACTTACACTGTAGATCTATAATCAATTTGTTACTGATACGATTATAACGAATTTCGTCAAAAATTGGTTCAAAAAGTTTTGTAAACCTCCCTGTTGAACTTCAAAATTTGAATCATGATATTCACTCTCTAAAATTTACATTATAAAAATTCCAAAAGTATGTAGTTCCAACATATATATATATAGCATGTGATTTTGAGTATGGCCTTGATGATAAGTATTATCAATGTTATTAGTAATAGCCTGCCTTAGTTTAATTGAATTTTATGAATTGCGTTTTATAATGTAATAATTACAATTGTAAGGTGTAGTCGATTAATATCTGTATTTCACCTTTCATCGCCATGTGTAATTTTTTTTTATAGCAGATATTAATATTGAATATTGATAGGAAAATTTACATTCACACAAGTGTGGTACGAGTTGGTGTAAAAGTGACAAAAACCTAAATTCCTAAAAACAGAAAATACTTGACACGTAATGTAACACTGTGTATTCTTGAAAAATTACCATATAATTTGTTATATATTTACATATTATATGGTACATAAAAATTTCTGAAAATTCGATAGGATTCGTCAAAAACTCATAATTCTTGAAAAATCGTGCAGTACAGGAATTTAGATTTTTGCCCTGTACCTTTTATACCCTTCTTATATATCACTTGAGCATGGTTATATGCCATGTCGGCATGAATATAATTATGCCAATCATGATTAAAAGCAGTTCCTATCATTACAAATATTTTATGGTAAAAGAAGAGCAACAACATCCAGATAATCAAAATCAAAACTCAATTCTTTTTTATTTTATGACTCTCGTGTTTATTATTTTGTATTATTTAAAATTTGTATAATAATGCAATAACATGATGTATTTTTGAAGATCGTGTAGACGAAAAGGTAGACAAAACTTTTTTAATCATGTAAAGTTATAGATTACTGTTTTTTTTCTTCTATATCAATGTTTGTTTGTTTTTTTTTATATGGTTCAAAATTTTGACTTTATAGGTACGTAAAAACTGTTAAATGTTAAACATTATAACACAGGACATGTATGACATGCTTTTATTCAAACTAGTTTTAAATTAGGATGCTGATAGTTATTTTGTGTCATTATTATTGTGTATTATGGATACATATTTATATACTTCCTGCGTTCTATTTACCATATTTTCAATACGGTTAATCTATACGTATAACAAAAAATTATTTCAATTTGTTTACAGTTTAAATACATGTTTTTTGTGTATTAAGAAAAACTTGGATTGTTAACTTGAGAGATTCTTCTGGAATCTCTCTCTGTCTGGTGTTTATTTTAAAAAAAAAAAACATAATCAGTGCTTACAATGTTTTTATGTAGAATGCTTTAAAGTTCAAATGATTTAAACGGTAAAATTCTTTATCAGTGATCAGTGCAAAAGCTTGACAAAAAAGGAAGGATGTACATATGTATATGTATATACATTTTATCTAGACAAATTAGTTTTATAGTATGTTATACGTTATACATAACAATTAAACTTTACACAACAACTGCGATAATATACACAGTGGCAGAAATCAGAATGTAAAAAAAAACTAGATATTAGAACTAATGCTCGAGTACGTAATATATAATATATATTTAATACACGTCTATATACAAACAAATGTTGTCATCAAATTCCAAGGGTAATTTAGGAAAGATTTTGCATAATATTTTTCCTGTTCAAAAAAGTTCCCGTGAGTATTATTTACAAATCGGATAACTCCTTGAAAACTAACAGAGTATATATTATATTATTGTATACATAAATCTCTACATTTATATTCTCTAATACAAGTTATAAAATTTAGGTACATACAAGAAAATCCTGTCATATGAGTATACGTACCTCATATATGGCTCTGTATTTTTTTGAAAAGTATATATATATATATAATATATGAATTTTGTATTCTATGAAAACAATTATAATTAAGAGTATTACGTACAAATGTATAATAGCCATGTTTTTTTGAATTCTATAATATATATTTAAATAGTACGTACAGAGTTCAGAGAGTGTGTAAAATAAAATATTATGGTTTTGTTATTGTGGTAAAGTTTATAACCAAATGAATGATGAGTAATGCTGAAGAAAATGTCATTATGGTACAACTGTAAGCACTTGAGTTCTTGAGAAAACGATATTTAATAATTATTAATAATATAATAGTAATACTAACATATTGGAAGCAATAAGAGAGACAAATATATGAAAAACGAAACCGAATGAATGTCACGTGTGTAATACTTGAAATGACAGTGCATTAAAATATCCCCAAATTTTGATATTTAAATTATATTATATCACTCGAGATTTATAAGTGCCCCTTCGTACATGTGAAGTCAAAAAAACCAAAGCCTACTTTTCGTAATTTGAACAACTCGACTCGAGGGGTCCATATACCCATGCAGTATAGGTTTTTCAGGGCATGTACTACATGAGCACTGCTGATTATGGATGTTCAGTGTTTTAAATTTTCATACAGCTACCCTTAATATGAGCTATTAGTAGTGATTTTAGAGTTAGATTAATGTACCTTTAAATGTTTTCGTACTTAGATGTCTTCTTTCAAATATGTATATATTTATTTCTCAAACAATAAATAGAGTAGCTGCAGTGTACACTTCTTACATGCATACTAAAAAAGTACATTGTACATAGTATGTGTATAATGTACGACAAAATTCTATAACACTTCAAATAAAGGGTGCCTGCTAATTCGTATCTATTATCTATTGTAATAATATTATACAGTTGTACTGAAAACAAAGAGTAGTGATTAGTACGTACATATGTACATCTATATGTATAAATATTTTGAAATTATTATCACTCAAAAGTTTTGAAGTTTGAATGAAAACGATAAACGATATGGTAATAATTATGAAATAAAGTATATAAAATGCATATTCTGCATTATGTACAGAGATTGAAAATGATTCAAATTTGAATGGGAAAAGTAGTATATAAATTACTAAGTATGATATTATAGAATATCTTTTATTACGTTCCATACATATATTACAATTTTATTGAACTAATTTCCGGTGTGTTTGTATCCATACTATAGCTAAACTTCATACCGCCTGTTATTTTATGTTTTATTTTTTTTTGTTTTTGTTTTGATTCTGGAAACTAAACATGAGTTTGTTAACAATAATAATAATATAATGTATTATTATATAGAGTTATATATGGTGTATTGACAATTGACATAAAATGTTGTTTTTTACCTAAAAGCTATGCATGTAAATACATGCTACAAATTAACTTGCCTGACAGAAGAATGTAGTCATTAATCTGACCTGATGTAATTATTATATATATATATATATATAATGATATATAATATGTATGCTAATACGATATTACACACATGTTATGTATTTACATTTTGACATAAAATTGTCATTTTTATTGTGTACAAGAGTACTTGTATTAAGTACATATTAATTTTGACGTAAAATAAAACTATTTAAGTCGAATTTGTATTGTACTGGTATTTTTCAGTTCAGTTTACTGGGCAAATCAGTCTTACAAAACTGAATTTTTACATTATATAGTCATGCAAAAAACCTGCACATATTCAAACAATAAATTTGTAATAATACATGTTACATTTTATTACACCAGATTACAAGACTTGTAATCTAGTGTTTTATTACACTTGCTATACTAAAATGAATAATAATATGATCCTTGTTTTCTTTTATACAAGGACCATATTGACTTTCTATGATCTTTATATTATAAATAAGTATTTGAATAAATATTTCCAACACGAGATGAATTACTTTAGAGGATCTTTTATACAAACATGAAATAATGTCCTGTATGGTTTTTTAATTTTTACTATAATATTATAAATAGTTTTCGGTTTATATTGTAGGATACAGGATAAAGGTGATAGTACAAAATTCAACGGAATTTTAATTTTATATGAAACATAGGAGCAGTGCTGAGAAATAAAAGCCATAATATACATACTGTACAATCATGATGTATATTTATATACTAAAATACGAAAATGACTTTCTCTTTTACTTACTTGACATGGGTATGAAATTAGAGTATTAAATATGAAAGATAAAACAGTGTGAAAGATTGTTATGAATAAATCCATTTATTTCAATATTCAGACATTTTAATAATTATGTAGAATAGTAGTGTTTACAATGAATCTTTGTGTTGCGTATAAAGAAATATGTTACACATGTGTATCAAAAACATTTATCTATTATCATTTTACATGTACGCACTTTTATTATCTAAAATGTATGTATTATGTATTACATAATATATTATATATATTTACTTCAATGCTTTACCTTATTTACATTCCATGAAGAGTACTTTTTTTGTCTAGTATTTGTATTGCAGTTTCAAATAGGAGTAACGATATTGGAGAGAAATCTAAATTCTTTCAATAATAATTATGAAACAGAGAGACAACTCGCTTGTTTTTTTTTTGTAACTATGACTGTATTTTTTTGATGAACAAGAAACCATCTCTTACATCTCTTACTTTTATGTAGGTAAATTAATATCATTTAGCCATTTACGCAGAGTTAATTTCACATACATACAATTAAGTAAGTTACTTATGAGCATAATATATAATATATTATACAACTTGCACTGAACACTAAATGTAAAAAAAGGGATTTAATTCGTCCGTAAAACGGTAACACACATACTTTCCAAATTGTTTAT
>JAQGBI010001189.1:0-10932 GCA_034698325.1 Sminthurinus elegans
ATTTTTGATTTTATAAAACCGCCTGGAAGGCGTGTTTTTAGACTTTTTCAAGAAAACAAAAAAACGGGTAACCGAAATTACTCCCTGTATCAGAATCCGTTGACAGAATTCAAAAAAGTTGACAACTTCTATTTTTAATCTTTCATAATGAGTAACCGTGTATTTCTTGTCCCAGTCAAGAGGCCTTAGAAATTACTAAAGTCCCCCTGGCGGGTTTATTTTTGCGAATTTTCGTAAAAAAAAGGATGTTCCTTTAAGTTAGGTCAATCCCTCTTAGAATCCGTTGAGAAACCTGAAAAAAATTGAAAACTGTGGAAATGGCGATGGAGCCAAATTTATGTTTTTTACCATTTTTCAAGCGCCTGTGGTGGATTCACCTTATGACATGTGTGTATGGCTTATGCAACAAAGTTGCTTATAATTTCGTCAAGTTTCACGTTAAAACCAAAAACAAATTTTTTGAAATAAAAGTTGCATAAAAAACATATTGGAAATAAAAATACCCATATATATGTACCAGCTATTAGATTAGTACTAGAAAATATAATATAAATAATAGAATATAAACAATCTAGAAAAGATTTGCTTCTATACTACATTATTTGAAAATTTCAAAGAGTTATTATGATATCATTGTACAAGATTTTGAAAATATTTATTTACCTTAATATTATGCGAGTCTGTGAGGAGCATAGTTAGTCGATCTATACCCATTCCCCAGCCGCCAGTCGGTGGAAGGCCATATTCTAATGCTTGGCAAAAATTTTCATCAACCGCTTGAGCTTCATCGTCACCAGCAGCTTTGTCCTAAAAAAAAAACAACAAAATATGGAAAATCATTAATCATTCATATTTCATGCATCTATAGTTTATGAATAAAACAAAATTAATACAAGAATTTAATCATGAATATCAATAAAATAGAACAAAGAATTCATATTTACTTTAGCTTGTTGTTCAAATCTACTACGCTGTACCACTGGATCATTTAACTCGGTGTAAGCATTACATACCTATACAATAAGAAAAAAATCAGATTAATGATAATTTTTTAATATAATATGTAATATTATTATGATCTATTCAAGTACAAGATTTGATATTTCATCCAGGATTTTTGTCAAACAAATAATATGAATTATTAAAATTATTGTGTGAACTTATTCTGTATAATATTACATATGTAAAACACACACTTACTTCACGTTTAAGGACAAAAAGTTCAAATCTTTCTGTTAATCCCTTTTCTGTTCTATGATATTTTGCTAATGGACTCATAATTTGCGGATGATCAATAATAAATGTTGGACTGATACATTGTGATTCTAATAAATGACCAACAAGTCTATCAAGTAATCTTGCACATGTTCTGGGTGGAGGACATTCAACTCCTTGTTGTTCACACAACTGAGTCAATTGACGTATATTTTCAGGAGAGCCTAAATTCTCATATGAACCTACAATAAGATAAATATATACATATAAAAACATGAAATTTATAAAACTCCAATACAAAAGTTTAGTGATATTACATTTTATGCTGTAATGTTAATTATTGATCAACTATGACTTAGGACAACTCACCAAAAGATACACCAAGTGCCTTCTCTAGGTCAGGCAACATTCTCATTCTTCTAAATGGAGGTGTGAAATCTATTTCGACTTCTTCTCCCTCAGGACCCTCCGGATGTACTTTGATTTTATAAGTACCATAAATTGATTTTACCATTCCTAAAAATGAAAAAAAATATTTTGTTATTTAAAGTCTGCCAATATATTATATTATTATGTTCTCATATTTTTCATGTCCCTGTAAGCTAATTTACTATAGTAGTACATAATAAAAAAACGGATGTAAAAAGTTGTATATACATATATTTAAAAACCAACCAGAAAGAAGTTCTTCAGTAAGTTTCATCACATCATTATAATCCGCATAGGCCATATAAAATTCACACATGGTAAATTCAGGATTATGAGTCAAATCTATTCCCTCATTTCGGAATTGTCTTCCAATTTCATACACACGATCAAATCCTCCAACAACCAACATCTACAAACATATCATAAATTCATTGATTATATATTTAGCATCACATGTTCTGTCTTTCTCCTTCGTAAAATGCGTCGCCTTATATTTTTATATTCTCATTATTTATATATTTACAAATAACATTGAATTGCGCATTGCACTAATTTTACTATGTATATTAGATTTCAATTTTTTTTTTAATCTTTAAAAGGAAGCAAAAAATATGAAATTTGCATTTTTTTTGGTCATAGGTCTTTACTGTGTGTGCATTATATTATCAATAATTATCATTCGATGGAGGGGGGAATAGTTAAAAAAACAACATTAAAACCAAAACTTTTTGTTTTTATACTTATAATATTACAAGCCATGCAAACTAACTGTAATGAATATTGTGGGTATATATAAACAAAATGGATGAAGAAAAAGGATTGCATTTGTGTACTAATATAATAATAATTATAATACTTATTCCAAATTACATTCATCCAAAAGGAATAATGATTATATTATTATTACTATTTTGTTACAAACCTTGAGATATAATTCTGGTGCAATTCGCATAAACAAATCAATATCCAAATCATTGTGATGTGTAATAAACGGTTTAGCTGTGGCTCCTCCAGCGACCATGTTCATCATTGGTGTTTCAACCTCTAAAAATCCCAAGGAATCAAAGAACTTCCTTACATACGCTGAAATAAACAAGAAAGGACATCATAATATTACTATAAGGTTTGTTTTTTAACATCATTACAGTAGTGTACATATATAACGAAATGCAAATATATGCATAGTGTACATAGTATGAATAAAAATCAAAAATCACTTTCATGTATATGTAAATATTTATAAAATAAAAATACTAATACGTATATATGTATTCACATGTGCGTACATTTATTCATTACTTATTTACTATACACAAACTACTTATCTTCATCATAAAAAGAAGTGTGTCAAAATGAATCACTGACCGACTGTGATACATGTGTATATATTAGCTGAGATAACGTTTTATTCGTAACCTCAAGGTCATTTCTACGTTGTATATAATATATACACATTCAATAAGTTTTACAGCTTGTAAAAGGCTTATAATACTATTACATAAATATACATATATAAATGTAAACAAACTATGCATGTTCTGTGATAAGTCACTATTATATCTATCTGACTTTCTATTTGGTACTTTGATACTACTACTGCATTATTTTTTGAATAATAATATACAATGTTTAGAGTGCATACAATTTAAATCATGCTGTTACATATTTCTGAATGTATTACAATACTATTGAATACTGGACTTTTGAAAAATAAATCTATTGATTGAATGTGTATAGACTGATATAGTCTTTATAGTTGTTTTCTTAATCCAAATATCAAATATAACCTATATCCTATATTATAGCACATGTACTTATATCAATGACATGTGTACAATTTACTATCTCAACAAACAATATTGTCAATAATGATTTCTTTGTTGTCGGACAGAGGGAAATTTAGAGGAGGAGGAGAATAATGATGTGTGTGAAATGTAATACATCTATTTGTACTTGTACATGTTTAAATAAGTGAGAATAAAAGTATGTATTCTTTACATAATCATTTAATGTGATAACTTAAACTGTGATGTGATGCGTAAGCTGTAAGTCTTCAATATGCTTTTCTTTTACACTTGTTCCTTTTACTAGTAAGTATACGTAATGAGATTAAAAAATAAAAGAGAGAAGAAATAGAGAAGAAACAACTTACAGATAATTTGGGCTCGGATTTGAAATTTCCTTCTTACATCTTGGTTTAGAATAAGATCCAAATATCTTTTTCGATATCGAGTCTCTTGATCCTTTAGTCCATAATGTAAATGAGGAAGCATGTGTAAGCACGGTGTTAGGATTTGCAACTCGGTAGGAATTATTGAAAGTTCACCCTAAAAAGATAAGATACATAACAGGAAAAATTATTGCATATATTGTACTTTTTTTTTTGAATGAATGAAATGCAATAATTATCTATTACTACTTTTTTCATTATCAATTTTTTAATACAATTTATGAATTAAAAAATCTGTTTCGTTTCATTTTACTAGGAATTATATAATTATTATGAATGAAAACTTTGTACATCATCATCGTCATGATCATACTATTTCAAGTGCACGTGTAAGTATATATTTACACAGTATCATGATTCTTCATATTTCATATATTAAAAAAACTAACTACCTTTTTAGTTTTAGCAGGATGTCCTATAATACCAATAATATCTCCACGTCGTACACGATCCATTATATTTTCAAAATCTTCAGCATTTTTATAATATTTAGCATTTGCCATAACTTGAAGTTTAACACCCTCTCCTCGTACATCAAAAAATCTTAATTTGCTACTCGATTCACGAATTGAATGGATACGACCTATTGAATGACACATATAAAATACATAATATTATTATACAACACCACAATATAACCATTAATAATAAGAATTATTATTGGTTTGATCATATACATATATATCAATTGATGATAAAACAATGGATAGTAAAAAAAAAAGACTAATGTAATATAAGACTATCATATGATTATAAAGTGATTTAAAAGTTACAAAAGTATATACAAACAGTATATTATTATGATGACAGTTTATAGTAAAATAAAACGACATAATTTCACAATATGCTTTTCTGTCTATATATACTGACAAATGTGTATACATATGTAAAACTGACACATAATTTTTTCTTTGAAGTACAAAATAGAAAATAATTCGTAATATAACAGTATACATGTATAGCTGATACTCTTATCTCAACCATATTTAGTAGCATTATAGTATTTCACAATATAAAATATAATAATATAGGATAGTCTTAAACCGTATTTAGCTTAAATTGGTTTTTTCATGTTCTTACCTGCGATGGAAAGACTTTTATCTTCTACTACTTGTCCATCAATCAAACTATCATACGTAGTAACAAAGTCTTCCAAAGACGATTCAACATGAAATTTATGCGGATATGGATTTATTCCTTGATCCTTCAATTCTTGTAATGCTTGTAGACGCAATTTATAATACTCCTATTAATGATAAATAATAATAATAATTATTATTGTTATTATTTTATATTATTTAGGTAAAACTTGAACATATATATATACATATTTATAATAAGGACATGATACAGTATAATAAATTATATTTTATTGTCAAATTACACGTGGTGAAATTTCCCCTTCAGCATCTTTAGGCTTTGCCTTTGGTTTGGATTCTGAATTTCCATTTGTTTGTGGAGCCTCTGCTGCTTTTTGTGCTTCTTTTTCAGCTTTCTCTTTAGCTTTTTCTTCCGCTTTACGTCTTCTCTTCAACTCACTATAATAATAGAAATAATTAGAAAATTAATACATTATATAAAAAGAACCATTTCATACATTTTAATGATATACATTGGAATACACATTATGCACGTTTAGCATAATATACAAAAAACAAACAACTAAATGTATACATGCATGCTTTCTATAATCCTAAATTCATTCATTTTCCTAGTTTTCTTTTCTTTTCTTTTTTTACTACAACAAATAAACAGAAACAACTTGTTTTTTTTTTCATTGTTTTTTTTTTTTTATAAAAAACGGAATTTGGTCTAGGCTCTTACCGCGGGTGAACTTTTTTTTCTGCAACATCACAATAATTGTATGTTGCTGGAATTTTCATCACCGGGTTTATCATTATCCGATGTAGTTGCGAGATTGAGCCTAGGCCAAACCCGCTGTTGTGGTAGTAGTTGTTGTTGAAACCACATTTTAATAATCTTGCAGTATAAAATGACAGTCTTGCACTCATTGTTTTTATTTTATATTATACACACACAAGAATACATAAGTCTCTCTCTCTCTGTCTCGTTTATTTTTCCCGTGGTTCAGATTAAAGATGATTTAATTTACGATTTCCATCTTTCTGTTTTTTTGTTTGTTTTTGAAACCCAGAAAGAACCCAGAAAAGAAATAAAGAAAATAACATTATACATATTAATCTAATATTATTATATACTCTTTATTCTTCATGCATATCATCAGTGTATCTAATGTATTTAATATGATTCCTGGACTATCTAGATAATAAATAGACACACAACATTTAGCGCATAACAATAACTACTATTTCTATTATTATTATTATTTCTATTATAGCTTATTGAAATTTGTACATGTTCTTGCATCAGGAAAAAATGTGTACACACATAATTATTTATTTACAGGTTTTTACCTGTAACAGGTACGAAGACTAACAAAGATACATAACTGTTTTAAAAGTCTATCATATGTCATTTAGTACCATATATTATTATTTTGTGCTAATACTTCTTTTTTAGGTCATTAAACATTATACATTATATATATGTGTAGAATTTTTGTTCCGGCATAATATGTTTTTGTTTTAGAATTCGTCATTTATATAATATTATAGACGCATCACACTGTTTATTGTTTTATTGAGAAATCAGCAAACATATTATTATGAGCTATATAATATACAACACGTGCATAATAATATAATCATCATTATGAATAGTTAACTGTGTACTTGATTATTATGAAATTATATATACCTTTTGGAAAGTGGAGTTCCATCTGCATTGGTTTCCTTACAATCGGCCATTTGAATTGACTATAATGAGATCAATAATAATTAAATATTATCGAAGATTTTTGTCAAATCACAAAATGTATAATATATCCTTACTTAACACAGATACGCGTGTATGTCACTGGAACATCACTTTATTAACTATCCAATTTTTATTTAAGTATATAATAAAACCACAGCAAAAGATGATCAACGTATGAAGACCTTATTCATTCTAAGAACACTCATGTTTTTTTTTGCTCGCCGCTCTACATATTTTCATTTTGACTCGTCATTTCATGCCAACAGATTCCACTTGTACCAACTCTCCACAAACTGTGGCTTATAAAAGTTTTTATGCGTACTTTGTTAAATATTATTGGAATTATGCATGAGTATAGATGAAAGAGAGAACATACAAGTAGATAAATATGAATATTTAAAGTTATTTATATAAAAACAGAGCTTGAAAATGGAATTTAATATAATTATCGTGATGTGTCTCATGTTTTTTTTTTTTTCGTGTGCATTTCATTTTTGCGTACAGCAGTAAACCTGCTTTACATTGTAGTCATCCTTGCAAAATTCCCACCTCCAAATTTTTTTGGATTTTTGAACGAAACAAAAGGAATTTCATTGTTGACAGTTGAGAAAAGTTTTAATCTTGATTATTATACTTTTAATTATAGTTAAGTGTATTGTAGTTAATATATTTTTATGTGTCAAAATGCCGTGTGAAATGATAACACTTCAACTCGGCCAATGTGGTAATCAAAGTAAGTGTTCTTTTTTTGTGTCAAATTCCTTTTCTACTAATAATTTTTCATGATAAAAAAATAAATATTTTTTATACCGGTAAAAGTATTCAATAAAACAATCATGTAATGTAAAACTGTTTTAAATGATTTTAGTTGGTTTCGAGTTTTGGAAAAAGTTATGTGCTGAACATGGAATAAGTCCAGAAGGAAAGTTGGAATCTTATGCAAGAGAAGGAGTTGATCGTAAAGATGTATTTTTCTATCAAGCTGATGATGAACATTATATTCCTCGTGCAGTTCTTATGGATTTGGAACCAAGAGTAATTAATTCCATCCTACAGTCACCATTTTCAAAAGTATGAACAAAAAAAACATAACAATCACTGTATATCCATATTATGATGCCAACAATTTATTTGAAATAGCTTTTTAGAGATAGTTTAGAGAATACACAAGGCCTTAGATCTTTTAGATGTATTTATATTATGATGTGCTTCCAATATATAATAATAATTATTGTATGTATTAAATTCTAAAATATATAGTTATACAATCCAGAGAATGTTTATCTCAGTCAAGACGGTGGTGGAGCTGGTAATAATTGGGCTGCTGGTTATGGTCGTGGAAATGGTTTATCTGAAGAAATTTTTGATATTCTTGATCGTGAAGCTGAAGGAAGTGACAGTCTTGAGGTTAGTTTTTTTTATTATATATACACAACTTAAACATTATGCTTATAATTAATAGGAATAATAATAATAATTGTTTTATGTTTTCTTCTTAAAAACAAAAAATACACAGGGTTTTGTATTATGTCACTCAATTGCTGGAGGTACTGGTTCTGGAATGGGTTCATTTATGTTAGAAAAGATAACTGATCGCTTCCCTAAAAAATTGGTACAGACTTATAGTGTTTTTCCTAATCTTGATGAAATTAGGTAAGAAAATAGACTAAAAAGAACTATGTTTTTTATTCAAATTATACTTAATATTATACTACAAAATATTATATTATTTGTGTGTTAATAATATGTTCTTTTTTTTTGTTCCTTTTTCTGTGTACAATACATATACATATAGTGATGTTGTTGTCCAACCATATAATTCTCTTCTTACTTTGAAACGTTTAACACAAAGTGCAGATTGTGTAGTTGTTCTTGATAATACGGCTTTAAATCGTATTGCTTCGGATCGTCTTCATATTGAAAATCCATCATTTACTCAAATCAATTCTTTAGTTTCCACTATTATGTCAGTTAGTACAGCCACACTTCGTTATCCCTCCTATATGAATAACGACTTGATTGGACTCATTTCACCTCTCATACCAACTCCAAGACTTCATTTTCTTATGACTGGTTATACACCTTTAACTGCTGAACATGAAACAACTTCAGTTAGAAAAACCACTGTTCTTGATGTTATGAGACGTCTTCTACAACCAAAAAATATGATGGTTTCAACTTCATTAGATAGGAGTGCTCACCATAAATATATTTCAATCTTAAATATTATTCAGGTATGTGTAGTATATCAATTATTATTATTATTATTACTTTTTACATTGTATGAACATATTATTCTATAATATAATATATAGCAGAGTAAAAAATTATAACAAATGGTTAAGGTTTTTAATGGGAATAATTGTTGTAATATATAATACATTAACAGCAATAATAATGATGTAACAAGTTTCTGTTTATAATAATAATGTTTTGTATAGGGAGAAGTTGATCCAGGTCAAGTACATAAATCATTACAAAGAATTCGTGAAAGAAAATTAGTTAGCTTTATTAGTTGGAGTCCAGCTAGTATTCAAGTTGCACTATCCAAGAAATCTCCATATATTCAAACAACTCACCGTGTCTCAGGATTAATGCTTGCAAATCATACAAATATTTCTTCGGTAAGGGTTTTATAATATAATAATAAATAATATTATTATCAATACTTTTTATATCTAGTATTTTTTTGTTATAAATTGTTGTAAATATAAACATGAGATAATTATTATTTTATGTTTGTTTCTAGCTATTTACAAGTGTTATAAAGCAGTATGACAAATTAAGAAAGCGTGAGGCTTTTCTGGATCAGTTTCGTAAAGAAGAAATTTTTAAAGATGATTTAAGTGAATTGGATGATTCTAGAGATGTTGTACAAGAATTAGTTGATGAATATGAAGCTGCAACACGATCTGATTATTTATCTTGGGGACTTAGTAAATTAGGTGCAACGTCTTAAGTAAATACAAAAAAAAAACCAGTATTATTATCAGTAAAATGTAACAGTTTTTAATATGTGTGTGTAGATGCTGCTTCCTCCGATGTCACAAATCAAGGAAGAAAAAAATGATACCCATTCAAAAACTATATACCTCCCTTTTACATTTCAGGCCAAACAAATATATATATAGAAATCATTTTTTTTGTACAACATACTTAACATATTAGTGTAGAATTTTGTTATTACAATGTATCATGTACCTAATACTACTGTTACCACATCCTGCTCTCTAAGTTGTATCGTATTTACGTTATATAATATATATAATATATTTATTATATACTTTATACTCATGTCATGCCATCACTCTTAAAATTACGCATTTTAGTTCAAACTTTATTGTTGTTGTTCAAAGTTCAAAAAGAGCTGCCATTTCATGTTTTTTTACTTTGTATTATTATGTTTAGTGTTTATATAGTTTACCATAAGCAATATATATGTACTTACCAGAGTTGTGTAAGCAAATATATATATATATGCAAACATGCATATACTGCATAATATCTATGTTTATTAATAATAATTATTATTGTCATTTGAATTCAAATTTTGTAATTTTATGAAATTATTATAGTATATTTTAATATAATATAGTGTACACTCTTGTTATTTTCTCTTCCCCACAACTTTATTTATAAATAATACTTTTAATTATGTTGTGAGCTTTTTTTTGCATAAATCTTTCTTCTATTTCTATTTTGAATACAAATGATGTTACTTATATTCCTCATGATTAAAATGAAGCTTGAAATACGTAAAAGAAACAACTACTACTAAGAATAAATATATAAATTATATAATATGTTACCCAACGTAATTAACTTAACCAGAATTTTACATTTACCATTTATTTAAGCATAGAGAATTCGTCTTTTAGTAGAGAGTTAAACATATATTTATTTAAATACTGATTTTAATCTCGTGCATTTTATTTATACTTGCATATTTTAAAATACTACCAAAATAGTGGAAAACAAATTGACGCTACTAGCATGTGCAAAAAAGAAGAATTGGAAAACTACATACTACAAGCTCTGTTTATCCATACTTAATTGATTACATAGTTAATTACGGTTTTTGATATTTTATTATAGGAACGTTTGGAGAAAGTGTTTAAACATGGTTTTGCATAGATTTAGAGCGGCCGCTAAATTTGAGGCCAGCTTGGTTTTTTGTACTTTCTCTTTTTTCTCCCTCACTAAACGGTTTTTTTTGTGTG
>JAQGBI010001190.1:0-10929 GCA_034698325.1 Sminthurinus elegans
AGGAAGTCCACTTAAAACAAGACGATGTTCATAAGCTGTAGATTTAGAGTTGAAACCACTTGACTGTTGATTAGTAGTATTATCATTGTTACTATTAGAACTCCCACTTCTTGATGAGGATAGAGGGGAAGTAAAAAATGACATTTTAGTCGTCTTGGACATCTCCCTTAAAAATATTGACCAAAGTCAACACCTACAATTTTACATGAAATACAAATAACAAACACAATTATTGAATTATTTTAAATTTTTTGTTATCAGTACTTAAATTAATACCAAAATTCATCTTGACAAAAATATCAATTTTTATCTGCAACTTTTGCATAAAATACTACTTTATAGAATTTTAACTTACCTCTATAAAAAATCTCAGGAAGTGTCCAACGTTGGACGATGGCTATTCATCAAAATTTCTGTAACTACGTAAATATGTATAAAACTTTTACTTTAAACTTCTTAAAAATATATTTTTTTTATTTCTCTAATGTAAACACGAATTATATGAATTTAGCCCCAAAAACAAAATCAGGGTGGGCCAAAAACCCGAAGCCAAAATGTCATGTATGTTTTCTATCGCAAAATAATTTAAGTGAAATTGGCATCGTTTTCATCGAAATTTCATTGAAAACCCTTAGATTTTGAAAATAAATTAATTTTCGATCAAAAATTACAAAATTAAAAGCTCTTCATGAAAAAATGTTTGACTAAAATTTTCAAAGGGTTTAATACTTTACAATATCGAAACTTTGAAAAGCGCCATCAAAAAAATGCACTGATCAGTGGTTTTACATCGATTATCGAAATTTCGATCAAATAATATAGAAATCCATCTAAAAATAAAGATGATTTAAATAGCCTCTTGTTTTTGGCCATTCCTTTGAAAATTTTCGATTCTGGGGCCAAATATTTTGACGTGATGACTAAGAACCTTAGAAAAATCTTAGAAATTTAAAATCAGGCCTATTTTCGCGCGGGTAGCCAAGAACATCAGCAGAAAAAAGCCGTAGATGGAGTGTATCAATTTTGTATAGTGTTTGAGAGCGTCAGTCTCTCTGAAAAACTACAATCGAATTCACCAATGTACAAAACATATAGGGCCTTTAAAACATCAGAAAGTATTCAAAAGGGTGTGGAAGCTTAGCTGGCTTTCTCTCATCATCATTCTCTGTCCCTGAAATTTTGGTTTGTGTGTTTTTCAAAAGTGCAGCTAATTACAATTAAATCTAGTTGAAGTGTGAAGTGATTCCCAAAGAAAATTAGTATAAATCCCATATTATTAGTCTACATATGTAAGTCGTGTACAAAATTATTACTATACTATCATTATTTTATTTTAAGAAAACTTGTGCAGCTTCAAAAAATCATCATCATCATAATAATAATAATACTATATTCTCAGCCAGCGGAAGCAGCAGAATAATATAAAAATATATAAATTCTCTCTGTCTCCGGACTCCGGATTTTATTAGAAAATATACTTACTCACTAGTATACAAAATACTAAATAGTAAATACGATCCATAAACAAGTATATTTAACGAAATCAAAACTATAATTTTATTAAATAACGAAAATTCATCATTAAATATTTTGTCGGCAGCCTAACTGTCAACCTTGGAATATATATTTTTTTGTTGTGTAGTATTTACCAAAGTTTTTAGCAGCTCTTATATACATAGTCATTTTGATTTTTTTTTGTAAAAAATAAAAAGTACATTTTATTTTTTTTCTTGTATATTTTGGATTTTACGTTTGAGTATTACATATTATTATTACATGTGACTGGAAGACAACATTTGAACATTTTGTGAATTGAAATCTAAAGACTTGTTCTACTTAAATATATAAAAATAATATAATTTAATCTCTCTCTCTCTCTCTTTCATTTTATTAATTGTAAATCCCCACCCTTTGATTTATTATATCTTTTGTGCTAACCGATCTTTGACGAAAAATACCGGATTGTTGGTTTTTTGGATATACACACATTGTCTATGAATTGAAGGTAAGAAAAGATTTTGGATTTTTGATAAAAATTTATACATATTTATTTTATTTAGTGTTATATATAAAAGTAGAGTTTAGTCGGCATCAGATGTTTTGAGTTTTTTGAGTTTAGACAATATCAAGATTGTGTGTGTACATATCTATTTATCTGCATCAAAAACTTTGATACCGGATGTTTTCTTCCAAATGGTTTCAAAAAAGGTTCTTCATCAATTTTATATGTATAAAAAGTGTTTCAGCTGTCAAACTCTATTTATTGTTTAGGCAGGATTTCATTATTCTATTCTTTATTTGTTAGTTGGCATTCCAATGTAAATGACGTATACAAAACAAAATTACCAGATGATGAATGAAATTTGCGTAAAATTTACATCAACATTCATGTTCTTTTTTTTCCTTTGATAAATACTTATTTCTCTCAAGTTTTTCATAGGTATTTTTAATTTTTCTTTAAAAAAAAAGAGAGAGAAGAGTCAGAGGTTAAGGAATATGATGTCAGTTTTATTTTTTTCTGGTCAGTTTGTATTTATATGTTCAATTAAGAATTAAGATAAAAAAAATATAATATTGATACATTTTATTTTATTTCTCATATTACAGTTTATGATCTTCCAATATCATGTATCATGTAGCATAATACATATTTATAAAGTATATCAAGTACTTGAGAGTAGTAGTTGTAAGTAGTAGTAGTAGTAGTAGTGAATATTGAATGACATCATCCAAATGAAATGTCAACTTTAAAAGAAACTATATAATATTTTGTTTTATTACTTCATAAAAAAAATGTATGCTAAAATATTGCATTACATTTTATGCATGGTGTATCATTAACCAGTTTTCTGTTTTCTTCTTCATTTTACCGGCTTATTGCCGCCTTCCGTCCTTTTCAATAATAATAATGATAATGACAGTTTACATAATTACGTAAGTAAGTATATGTAGTTCTTGAAATTGTTATTATTATTATTTGTTCTGATATCTCTTATCAACAACAACCAACAACTACTGTGTATACTATAGTATATTTACTAAACTGTATTATACTACTTATCCTAGTTGTACACGCATTACATGTTATAAACATATTGAACATGAGAAGGAAAAAATGCACGTGGATAACTAATAACATATTGTCGATACTTACATTTTATACATACACGCACTTTAAAAGTCATAATTTAATGAATTGTTATCCTTATGGCGCGATGTTCATCCGTCTCTCTTATTTAGTTACTCTCAAGGATTAAAGAAAGAAGCCGAATACAAAATGTTCAGTTTATCTCTACACATGAATAAATACCTCTTTTATATCATGTACTTTTTAATACAAATTCCTTTACAAAATCATGTAAAAATTGAACAGTGAAATGAACAGATATTAAATCTCTTTTATATAGATAGATTTTTCCAAAAATCTGAGGAAAAAAATGCCTGGAAACCGTCCCGTAGGCCTCTAAATTATTCTTCTAAATTGATCGTTTAGAAGAATATTATTATTCTAATATATTTCGTTAAAGTGATCATAATATAGTTTATACAGGTTATGAGAATAATTGTAAGTATGGATTTCTAATTACCTCATTTCTTTTATTAGTTGTATAATGTAGGAATAGGATGAAAATCTCTTTTGTATTTTAAAAAGCTGTCAAAGACACACCTTGAAAATGGAAGTGCCAAAATAATATCTTTGACATAGAATATAGATGTGCATAAACTTTGTGCAAGAGATGTTTAAGTACTCTTATGTTTGAACTAGTATAGTAAACTAATAATCATGATAATAATTGTTTGTAGATCATGATGATGATGTTATGTTATCCTTTATCCTGGATGTATTTTGTGTAGTGTGTGAGTAATAGTTTCACCATCATTTTATTTCTTTTCTTCCAACTCTCTGCATTCCCATCAAATAAAATGACTTGTACTACATTATTGCTTACTTATTATTCTATATGAGGTAATGGTAGTAGTGATAGTGTAGAAGTAATAGTAGTACTCCTCGATGGAAAACAGAAGAAGAAGAAAAAAAACTTCCTCCAAAAGTATTCTTTTACTTGTTCTCTTATAACCTTATCATTTTATACATACGTCTATAATATGAATATGTGTAATAAAAATAAGGTAAGGTAATAAAAGTTGGAGAAGTCACCCTTCTTTTTCCTTCTCTATATCTTTTATTCTGTCGTTCCACCTATTTTCTTCTTCATAATCATCTTCTTTTTGGTACCGGAGAGAGAGAGAGAGAGAGAGTAATGTTTCTTGTGCACAGTGTATAGGGTTGGTAGCAGGTATTGTCTTTTCAATATAATAATATGTCTATAACTATACGTTTTAGATATATAAACACCCAGACTATTTTTTAGCATGTCAAGAATTGCATTATCTTTTTTTTTCTGTAAAACGGCTGGCTACACACTACACACACATACTCATCATTCACCAACCAACATCCACATTACACAACCAAACCAAACCAAGCTAAACTTATGTATATGTCTGTACTCTGTAGTCTATACTGTGTGTTACTGTATGACTGTGAACGACTACCATTTCCATTCCAGAATCTCCAGTCATTATTTTTTTTTTGTCTTTGGTAACAAGTTTTTCCTTGCTCTGCTTCATACTCAATACTCAACTTTTACTTTTTTTTACATACCCATTACTACTTGGATTTTCTTCGTAAGCTCATGTCTACCTTTATATTATGTGTAATTAGTTATTTTCTCGATTCTCTCTATACGTACATCTTTTTATTTATTTTCCATCTCCTAATGGAATGGCAATAATAAAATATAAAATGGAGTCCTTTTGTATTATGCCTAAATGAAAATTTTCTCCCTTCTTTTTTTTAAAAAGAAAAATGGAAAAGAGCCATGGGAAGTAAAGTAGAGCAATAGGATCATTCGTATTCAAATTAAATTTTAACAAGATTACCATGTTTAAATATTTGGAGATTGTAGATAAGAGATAAGCAAGAGGGAGAGAGTATGGTACAGACCGAAAAAAAATAAGGGTGATTCAGATAATGCTCGATCAATGGCTAAATATTTGACTTTACTATTTTTGCATAAGCTTATCTTGAATAATGCAAATTTTTTAGTTTTAGTTTTTGGTTCTCGTCAATGTTTCGTCCAGTAAATTTTTTTATATGTAGGATACAAAATACAAAAGATTGTTTGTACATGTACTTTTGTATAGTAGTATGTATAAAATTGTCTGTGACTGATTGTGAGTCAATGCCATTTACATTAGATACACGCGTATGATTTATTCCAGTAAGACAAAAATACAAGAAATAAAAGAACAGAGTGAGTAAGTCGTGCATAAATTTACCGTGCTTGTAATAATAAACACAAACAACATAATATATTTTTCTAGTCACTAGATACAAGATACTAGATTCTGTATGGTTCTTTATTCTGTATGTTTAATATGATCTCTATTCTCTATGCTCTTTAAAATCTGTGTTGGCTTTAGACAGTAAAAATGTAAGTATGTATGTATACATGTACATTTCTTTATTGTCAAAAATAAAAACAAAAGTGGAGAAGAACATGATGACGTTACACATCAGATCATCTTATATCATATATAAGGTATATGAACTGGAATGTTCATATAAAAAATATGTAGAGATGTTTAAGCTCTATACACGTGTACAAGATACAACATGTACATCAAACATCCAACTAAACACTTCTTCTATAACAAACATACGGCATCTTAATGAACATGAATCAACGTTTAATTACGTGTGTATTTCGTAATTCTTACAGTTTGAATGAGAGGCGAACTATATCAGATATCAAATGTACATTGTACATGTATGTAAGCATCTATATGGTGTACATGTAATATATTGTTGTTTTTTTTGCATAAAAGTTAAAGAATGAGCAAAGTAAATGTAACATGAATGCATGTGTACACAGTATAAAATGTACACTATTCATACCTAGACTTCGTTAGTTTAGAACTGTATATTGTAGAAGCATATGTCTACATCTGTAATATACTGTATGTACTGAAGAGAACCATGCATGCATGAGTCATATTTATTTCTTGCTTCTTTTTCACTCGTCTTTATTCTACACTTTTCTTGGTTTTTTTTCTGGCTCCACGCCTTTTTACATTCTGTACGCATAACATAATATAACATTGAGAATTGAGAATTCAACATAATGTACATGTATAATGCATATGTTTCTATGTGAATTCTTATCTCATCTCTTCTAAAAACTGAAAACAGTATACTCATCGTCAGTGATGAGTTTAGAAAATATATACTCAATACTCATGTACAAACTATATGTTATGTGTATGTGTGTGTTTGCATTATTATTTTCACTTGGTAAAACTAAAACTATGTACAGTCTACAGTCTAGTTTAAATAGATGATGATGTGTACATTTGTACAGGGTTGAGTTGGCATTGGAATTTTATGTATGTGTATACATATAATAATATTATAGTTTATAATAATGTAATCTACAATACAAATAAAATAAAAAAACATAACATTGGTTCAATATTTACAATAGGAAGATGCCGCCCTGAATACTGAATATAAAATGAAATATGAAATGCAATGAAATTGTTGTTTTCAGTTTAGTCAATATACATTCAAATGACTTTGGTTGTTCATGTCCTGTACTAAATATTAAATAAGCACATTTTAATGTCCTACATAATCATGTGAATGCATTTATGTGTATATCAGTACATGTGTATGTGAGGGTGTAGAGTATGGAGTGTACATAATATGTAGAAAACTGGATAGTAGATACTGGATATAAAATTTAACTGCATGTCATTTAAAAAAAATAGTAAAGAGTTGGTAAATAGTTGTGACAAAAAAATGAATGGATTGCTCCAAGTTGAGTTGAGTAAAATTGAGTTGACCAGACTAGACTAGAAATAAAAATATCAATGACATAATGCATATGTCATATGCTTAGCTGTCATACTCGAAAATAGACGTGAGATTTGTCCTTGTGCTCACTTAAAACACAACATCCAACATCCAGCATGTGAATAAAAACAAAACAACAGTATTGCGTATATATGAAGTATAGAGTATGGAGTATAATGTTCAATGTTTAATTTGAATAAAATTCCACTGTATTATAAATCATGATGAGCCTAGAGCTCAGTTATAATTTACAATGTACAATATGCAATATAAAAAAATAGGATTGAAAAGTTAAAAGAAAAAGAAAACAAAACAAGAATAATGTTGCGATGCTAGTGTTTAGGATAAATATTCAGCCAGTGTGTGGATGGCACTACCTTCCTTCTTTCTCACTTTCTCGTAGCTGGAGGAAAGATTTTGACAGGAGTTGAATAAATAAAATGTCATTTCAAAGATGAAAGTGTCAAATCCATCCAAACACCCAAACATAATAACAACAACAGCACACACATGTGGGCATCCAAACTATAGTGACAATCCATAATCGATCCATCTCTTTTTAAAATAGAAAAAGCTCTAGCATAGCTGTTGTATTTTGTGAGTTCTATGCAGTTACTCACACGTATGTTCTGTATCCTGTATATATTATATACTTGATATGTATTAATTTCCAATATACAAAGTACCCAGAGAAAAATTCATCGTTTTTCCCTGTTCGTCATCACCTAACAGCATTATCATTATCATATGACTGAGTTGAACTTGAGTTGTAGAAAATGTAAAATGCACTGCATTTCGCATTAACTCCATGACTCCATTCCGATTTCCGATGGAACAAGAAAAATTCTCCTGGTGTATTCTGTATTCTATGTATGCTCTAGTAAAATGTCTAATATATTATTGACATTGGATATATTGTACTTTGTACATTGTACACATCTACAATCTACAATTCGACAATATGGTTACATGTACCATGTAATACATACATGTGCACCCGGAGTGGAATAAGGAATAAGTCAAATGTTCCATTTTCATTTCTATTTTAAGGTTTGTCCCCGAGAACCGAAAGTGAACATGCATTAGTATTAACTATGCATGCAAGCAATATCCTCCCTCCTCGTTCCTTGTTCATACCAGATCGGGCATGCATGATGTACATGTACATATGGAATGTACCTACGTACTATACGTACGTGAATGCATACACTATAAATATATGCAGATATGTATGTATTATGTATGACGGGATACTGGATGGAGAGTTGGAGGGTAATAATAATTGTAGAGAATGTTAGAGAGATTGTGTATTCTATCCCTATGTTCCGTACATATGTACACAATAATATACATTCCGGTTTATATACTATACGCTATTGTGGTCGTCATTTCGGTCTTGGTCTTTGGGTAGGTTGGAGTCTCTTTCTATTTACTCTATCTTTGAGAATAACGAAAAACGAAAAGGGAAGGAAAAAATAGCGGGTACTCTGTATATACTATATACACAATATGTATATATTATAGAGGGGTAGAGATAGAAGGGAGCGAGTAGTAATAGTAACAGTAGTAGTATTGGAAGTAAAAGAAGAAGCCTAAACTAAAATTCGGAGTGGTGTCGTTGTTTCAAAGTGGAAAAAGTTTGAGGAAGGAAAGAAAACATGTAACGAGGTGCCACATATCTGCTCTTCTTTTTCCCTCTTCTACTTTTTGCCCCTCATATTTTTTTTTCTTGAGTATATCTTGTCTTTACTGTAGTTGACTTGACTTGACGTTTCTTGCCTTGCAATGTCTTGTCTTGTCTTAACTGGAGACGAGAACTGAAGATGAGATTCCAATTCCTCTCTTTCTCTCTGGTTCTCTTGTCTTGGAATCTTGAACCAAATATTTTAGTTGAAAATTGTTGGAGGAGATAGTAGAGTGAAAAGAATGGAGAGGGGAGAAAATATTACCATGTGATGTGTGGTGACGAACGAGTAACGAGTACCACGTATGTAGAATAATATAATACAAATGTCTAGTTGAAAATACGTTGTACGTGAAAATTTTATTCGTTTAGTTTGGTGAAACTTAAATTTGAATTTCAAACACATTCACATTTCACATGCACTAGCATTATTATAATTATACTATTACTTGTACTACTGAAATTATTTTTTGACATTGAATAATGTAATAAGGCTCTATTGTTTTTGTACTAATTTCCAATCTGTATTAGATTTAGATTTTATTAATTTACAACCCAATAGGAATAACAAAGCTAGAATTAAAATCGTTGTGCTAGTACAGATTAAAATAGTTGACCTTCGCTCTTTTGTCTAGTGCGGAAGTTTATAACTTTATATTATGATGTATGTGTATAAAATTTGAGTTTGAATTCTAATTTGAATTTGGGTTTTGATCATGCACACACAATGTACAATATACTGTACATTGTACATACTGCATAGTAGATAGATGCTAGATACAGACGTAATGATTTACTTCCGTTTATTATTATGATGAGTAAAATGTTCTAGATTCTAGACCTTTCACTATCTTTGTCACTGGTGACTGGTTTTTTTATATATCTGTTTCAAATTTGAATGTAATGGTGACGTTGGAAGTCGAAACTTGGAAGTTGGACCATTGAAATTTACGATAGTCTAATATCTGCCTGGTGTACAATTTTACTACTAGTAAAGCTGAGCAGAAGCAGGCAGCAGAATTATCTGAACTGGACTGTTTTTTTTTGTCTCTTCATCTCTTTCCTCTTCATGACATGTTAATCCATTCATTGGGTACATTGACCACTAATTTTTAGACTACTGTGTCCTGTTTACTGTACTGTATTGTATTTGTATAGTATTATAATTTAAAATTCATTCATGGTTAATTACTTTTTGCCAGGAAGAGACGTGTAAATGGTGAACATGTACGTAAAATTGCCCTTTTAAAACTATACTCATATTAATGGAATGCTAGAGTTGAGTATAAGAGTACATGTAAAATATCAGTCTCTCTAGACTAAACTCTAGATTCTAGACTCCAGAGATAAGACAAACTTTAATGAAAAGAAACCTTATAATTTATACAAAAGGTAAAATAGAGTACAATTTACACAGGCGACGAAATTTACCAGGTACTTGCTACTCTAGACTCTAAACTCTGAACTTTTCTACTCTACATTTCTCGTGATACTTGGCTAGTTGGTTTTTGTTCCTGGTTTTCCTAAAAGTTGTTGAATAAACCAAGCACATGGCAATTGAAATCGATAGGAGAAAGAGAGAATGAAAACAACAACTAAAACTAGAAGCACATTCCATTATGAGATTATGCATATCATTGTGCATATCATGTAGATTTTACATTGTGTATAGTGTATATATTATATTTCATGCACAAGTTTATGCTCACCATGATGAGTTTTGACTTTGAGTTTGAACAAGCCAAAAGTAGTGGTGATGGTAATAGTTTTTGTTATGTAAAATATGTTTATGTGCACAGTCTCTCGGTGTGCATAATATAATTCTATATATATTCAACACTGTGATGATAATTATGATGATGCTGCTGCTTTTGGTTTATATTTCGGCTTCACTTTTGAAAGAACTACTACTTTTACAGTATATATTACATATTATATATGTACAGACACACAGAAAGAGAGAGACAGAAATAGTTAAACAGAGAAGTTCATTCATGGTTTAGTGTTTAGTTGTTTGCTCATGGAATGTACTTTACTGCAATCTCAACTCTTAAATTTCAAGTTTAGTAAGTTGTACATTGTGCAGTGTGGAGTGTAGAATGGCTCTAAGCTCTAATATTTAGTAGTGGTAGTAGAAGAAATAGTAGTAATTGAGTCAGGAGGAGGGGAGAAAAAAAAAGAATCAATGGGCTTTATCTGTCTCTGTCTCTCTTTTTTTCTGTTTCTGGATACTGTGGATTGTGGATGTATTCTAAATTTATGTTATACTCTCTGTGAACTAACGTCGGCATCAATTCAACTGCAGTCATTTCAATTTCACTTGTGG
>JAQGBI010001191.1:0-10928 GCA_034698325.1 Sminthurinus elegans
ATGTGCATACATGCACATTGAGTGATTTCATTTCTGTTTGCCAGATGAGAAAGCTTTTTATTTTATCTATATACCTGCATTAATATATATTTAAATGTTCATGAATATATTTAAACGTACTCATTGCACAAGGCATAATTAGAGTAGATCTATTGTATAATGTACACTTGGCGAGTATTTTTATTATTAGTTGTAACCATTCATCTTGTTCTAATTTTACTATGGTTTAGTAGTTATTTATATTGCTGAGTACTTTTCATAAATCAAATGATGTACAAAATTCTTTTGCTGTCGGTAATATCTAATGTTTACTGTGTACAAAAAGTAATATACACATAAAGATTACATATTATATAATAAGGTTCAGCATGAAACATACATGAAAGATGAAAATTTGAAATTTCGATTATTAATTATCCTTGTTGTTTTAAATCCTTACAGGTACCGAAAGAAAGCCCTACTTTATCATCCAGACAAAAATCCGGACAAAATAGAAGACGCTACTAAGAAGTTCAAGGAAATTTCAGAAGCGTACGAAGTTCTCTCTGATGGTAAGTTTATTTTTCGTATTTCCCTTCTAAAGACAGTTAATAATTACCAAATAAGAATTTTTAAGGTTCGAATGCTACGTTTAGTTGTATTTTGTGAATTATTATTAGGGACAATTTTGTGTGTTAAGGTAGGAATTAGGGAGATACATAAAAATGAAATGCAAGATACAGTACGAAAGCGAATTTTACTTTAATACAACGTGATAATTGAACGTGTATCAAATTTGCACTCATCTACTTGATATACATTCTGGTTTAGAGCCATTTGAATGATTTTTTCAATGTCGTTTTTACGGATAGTATTTAAAATTCTTAAGTACTATGGGTGTCATGTTCTAATAAAAAAAAAGGTTTGGTACTACAAAAAGGTGAAAAGTTGGACATTGCAAAATGGGAATTTTGGCGAGACAAAGACCACCCACTTTTAATTTTAAATGCACCAAAAAAATTCCGTGTAATATTCAAACTCTCTTGTATTTAGTTATGTGTAGAATTTACAGTTCTAAACAAAGAATAGAATATGTACCATCTTTAATAGGGATATGAAAATGTTTGATGATTGTAAAAACAAATGCATCCACAGGTGTATGTCGTTCACTTTTTACAGTTTTTGTACAGTTTGTATAGTTTTGGCATTATTTATGTAGAGATTTTTTTGTATACATTTGTGTGGTTATACAAATATGGAGAAGGCTATAATAAAACGATAAAGGAAGACATGACGAAAATTCATGTTAAAACTTTTATTGGAAATAGAATACACACATGTATTTATGTGTGTGTCTATATGACTTAGAGAAGACAAGAATCAGGTTGTAACTCCCAGCATGTATACAAGGAAAGTAAAAGGGATGAGATTAAATCATAATGGGTGTTTTGTTGTAGCAGCATTTAAATATCGTATTACTCTTCGAATGATTGTTTATTTTTTTAATGCATTTAATACAGTTACAATGCACGGTTCATCATCATCATTACGGAATAGAATAATATATTTGAGAGTGTAATCAGTGTATGGTATGGGAGTCAAGTGTAACTACGACTTTCATACTCTTGACGGTAGTCTTCACTTTATATTATTTGCATTGAGAGGGTTCAAAATCACAAAATATAAATATCTTGTCCATTCCTCATTGTTTTGTAGTTTGTATATAGTTGGAAATTGGAATCATAGGCCAGAACTAGAAATCTCAAATAATCCTTATTTAATATTTGCTCGTTATTAAAAATAGAAAAGGAAATTTAAACTATAATTTTTATGTATTTAATTAGTTTATGTCAGTTCAATCAATTTGCAGCATTACAATCTTTAATCCATTCCCATTTATTACTCTACATATATTATATTGGGCGCTGCATAGTTCCGGCTCCTTCTATCCCACTGACTTTTGCTTTTTTGATGAAAGGGAACGTTTGATAGTTGGTGTATATATTTAATACAGATCTGCTAAGATGGTGATGAAGATAGCTTGACCGAAATTTCAATTATCTATAGCGAATAGCGAATCAAAGATGAGAAAGTTGGGATTGCAAAAAAAATATTGCATTTTCCAATTCATGTCCTCTTCATTTTTCTAATACGGAATTTCTTGTTAAATGTTCATCATGTTAGTCGTAGTTTTCATGGTTCGCCTTCATAGGTCACTTGTAATGATGATGATAATGACGATGCATATTATTGTCAGTATCTTGCTAGTCAAATTTGTGTGGTTGTCATAAACCACTGCGGACTCCTATTTTTTATCGTATTAGAAAAGGGCGAACGTAACGTTGGAATGTTACAAATGAGAGATTGAATAATATTTCATGGATAATAAAAAAGTGTACATAGTTGTAATTTAACACAATGATAATAACATTAAGTATGAAAGCATTAGAAAGTATATTACCTGAAAAAAAATACATATTCGATTTTGTCTCTACATTTAATTACATAAGTAAAGTATTATTCATAGTATGTTAACATTCGTGTAATTTTTATATTATAATATATTATATAATTTTATTTATATTGTAATACATTATGGGAAATTTATCAATGTTAGAATCCAAGCGAAGAATTTACGACCGAAGATTTGGATCACGAAACAGAACCGCATTCAAAAATTTTGACAGTCCCTTCTCCAGATATTTTGGTAATTTTATCTCAAAAAAACAAAACCGGAAATCGGAAAATATTTTAACTACTAGACAAAATGAGTACAATCATTTTTTAACCCAAAAGACTTGTTTTTTTTTTCACTGTCCAATAATAATTGACATTTTAACACAATAATAATAATATTGAGATCAAACTATTTGATTAATCGAAATTTTGCTTCTACATGAAGACATTTAATACTTGTTTTTTTTTTTAAATTGACCAATACAATGCATGACTTGATTAAGTATAAAAAAATTCTTTCAACTAATAATAATATATCTTATTTCTTGCTCATTTTTATTTTTACTACAAATACAAATTCTAAAGTTTATACATTTTACAAAACAATGTAAACGATTATGAATTCCGTTTTGTTTTTTTCCTATCTTGGCCGATTCGATTTCATGGTTGGTTTTTGCTAACATTACTAAAAATAGTGTGATTATAATATAGGTGAAAGTCCGTCAGATGCTAGAGTGTAATAACATTAATTTGACGCATTAACTAACTTTTGTTTAGAGTACTGTAAGTCTTATAGTTACATATTTGTTGTAGTTCTTAAAATTATACCGGTACATAAGAAATGGGATTCAAATGTTTACGTACATTAACATATTATGCCTTAAATTAAGATGCGAGTGCCATTTGCAATTTGATTTAGATACTTACGTAGATATAATATAACGATAAACGTTCTTGTGTTTTTATAGTGGTATTACCTATATTGATAATGAAGTTATGTTATGCATATGTAGAATACATTGTGTAGCTATAATTGATAATACATAGTTGTCTTTTGTAAATTAATCCTTAAACAGTTTATGCAACATAATAAGTATATGTATGTATACAGATTAATATTAAGTCTATTGTAGTAAATAGGACGATTGTGGGAGTGATATATTTTAATTTGTAAGGAGCAACTATGAACTATTATTATTTTTGCTGTTGACTGGAACATTTGTTACCTTGTGGTCTTTTATTTTGAAAATAGCATAGCGTGTTAATGTGTACAAAGACCAGTGCACAGAAACACACATTTTAATCTCGTCCTAAATATTCAAAATAGTAATCAGCTACACTGCACCGTAACCGTTTATGTATGTATGTAGTTTTTTGTGTGTGTGCATCTACTGTTACTTTTGTTAGTTCCATGTGTATATAGTATACATATATTATATGCATTATGTATGTGCGTATATGCACATGTGTATACATAACATTATCATTGATAGGAGGTATTTTTTATTGATGAACGGATGGATAGTACGAGGTGTATGCCCATTAAAATACTCTGTATATTGACAATCGTTATTAGAACACGTAGAGTATGTAGGTGGTGGTGGTGTTTGAAGTTTTTGAGTTTCAATTGAAGTTTTAAAAAAAAAACTGTTTGACAAAAATTGAAAGGAAGGGCGTGTGACAACAGACAAAAATGCTTGGGACGTTGTAAGTTGTAAATATGCTAATCATATCAGTTTTGATTTTATTGAGTAACTTTTGTACATACACACGACACATGTCTCTGTAGCCTGTACTCTGTATTATTGTTGAAACTAACTAGTAAAGTCGTTCACTGTTACTAACTTTGCAATTCTTTAGGTGTGTACACGCAGTGCCATGTGCTTTCTAAAATCAATAAAATTCTTGTATATTTAAATGACTCTATGACATGAATTCGATAGATTTGAGAAAAAAAGTTGTAAAAAGGGTGTAAAAACTGAATTTCTTATATAACTAGCTTGTTGTGCTATAGTGTTATTTAAAAAAAAACACATGTAGAGGATTGAGTATTGGGAATGAAAATTTTGTAAAACGAAGGTGGTTTGTATAGAATAATAATAATAATGCTAATAGCTGCATTTGAATGAATTACCATTGTTGAAAACTTGGAGAGGCTGGAAAGGAAAATCTTAACAGCATGTGTTAAAGTTCAAAGTAGTAAGTGTAAATAGTAATAATAATCATAGTCATAATAACAATAAATGCAAGATATCCACTTAGCAAAATCCGTCAAGTGAAAATATATGTAGATGTCTCATTTCGTTATGTTTTGTTAGCTTTGAAAACTATGAACCCACTCGTGCATTGTTTGTTATGATAAGTATAATATAATATAATAATAATGATAATAATAATAATAATGTGGATTGAGGTCAACTCACTGTCAACGTGGGAAGATGAATGATGAACATGTCGTATATGTTTTTGCTTCTATCTCTTTCTCTCTTTGTTGGTTATGTCGTGTCTTATGTTCCTCTATAGTTTCATTCAATCTTTGCTGTTGTTATGTTTTTTTATTTTATTATTTCTTTGACATATTATGCATTCAGTTTTTATTTTGTCTGTTTTGCTTTTGATTTCAAACATAATTAGATGTAAAGTTTGTACCTGTGTTTATGATAACTAGCATGACGCTAATTAGTTGCAGACTACTGTTACTCTTAGTTTTGTATCCGTAGAATAATTCCTTTGGATATATGTACAATGTACATACCATAAATGACATGGTGGTAATAATAAATTCATATCTACCAAAAGGGAATCTACAAAATCCTTCATAATGGTTCAAGTGGTTTTAGCCAGTAAATAGTGATAATTGAAGGAAAGGACAAAAACTTTTCTCACTCTCTCTTTCTTTTTGAACTGAAAACTGTACAGACTACAGACTACAGACATATACACATGTTAGTTTATTTGTTTGTGTTTCATGTGTATAACAAAAGCAAATTTTGCACTATTAAAAACTCTTGAAGCATTTGATGAGATATGTCATAAAGAATACCTGCTTATGACACGTAAAGGATGTAGATCTCAAAGTAAAAAAGTAAACAGTAGTTGTTTTTTTAAAAAAGGAAGCATGAGTACTGAACATTGAACATGGTACTACTACTAAAGTGTGAATGACAACAACAGACTCTTTTTTTGCATGGCTCAAACTACATAATATTATGCATTGTGCATAGTGCACATACCAGTAAAAATTTCACAAGATAAAAAAGATGTAAAAGTTTGTTCATTAACCAGAAAAAAATGATTTATTGTATTAGTTTATCATTCTTGAAATATTATTATATTATGTATATATCTAATATCTAAACTAATTTGACTTTTATGTAAAGTTGTCTTGTTAGTATTTTCTCTCGAATGTCTTGCAATTATTTGCGTGGGCGTGCATTTTTGACATTATAATAATAAAGTTTGAATGTCAATCATTTTGTAATTGATTGATGAGATTCTCATTCTCAGGTTTGGTTATGTTTGTATAAAAGTATGTATAGTAAAGAAAATCCATAAATTATAGAGCATCAGTTAAGTGACGATACGTTTATATTATACCCTTCGTCATCATATTATTATAAACATCATTTGTGTGTTTTATTAAGTATACATAACATAAATATTGTGGTGGTTTGTGGTTTTGGTTAATTTCATTTGAGGTGAAAGTTATTTAACATAACAGCCTTATTGATTTATATGATAGTATAATATATTAAAAAAAATAACAAGAATATTAATATGACAATGATAACAATAATATAGACATAAAATGTAACAGAACATGTGATAGTACACAATGAATTCTTTTATTGAGTTTGAATAACTTGTGTGTGTGTGTGCAAATATATAAAATAACAAAAAGACGAATGCTTGATATACAGCATGAACGATATGTCTCAGTCATAATATGAGAGAAAATCAAATAACATAATATTATACTAAATATCTAAGATTTTGTTAATTGCTGTTGTATAATTTTTGTGTATTTAATTTCTCTATTAATTTGTTCTATTATATTTGACTTTCTACAGAAAAACGCCGCCGTAACTATGATACTACAGGAAACAGTAACTTCAACCCATCGGCTGGAAGAAAAAATAATGACTATGACTTTAATGAATTTTCTTCTTTCAAATTCAGAACTCCAGAAGAAGTATTTAGGTTAGTTCCCACTATATGATGTATTCTTACATTATAGTATACAGTTTACTTGATTTTTATTTAAATGACTTATGATATATATGTACATTTGCATATGTAGAAACCCTGCAAAAAAATAAACAGTTTACTAATTTAAGTTATGAATGTCTTTTTACAGGGAGTTTTTCAGAGGTGATCCATTTGCTGATTTGTTCGGGGCCCATTTCGGATTAGCTACTCATCACAATCACCATCGTAATGGTCATGCACATGGACATCATCATCACCACGGAAGTGGTAGTCGCCCACATAATGGTGACCGAAATGTTGAGCGTACTAATGGACATTCTCCCTTATCACAGTCATTTTTCTCTCCTTTTGGATTAGGTGAGTGTGGAAAAGAAAAATATTCATTAGTACTGGACTTAGCTATATTTTTAATACCATAGTTTATATTCAACTTGTTCTTATTAGAGTTATTTCTTATATTACAATATTTTATATTTGGTTTCTTCATAGGTATGTCCCTGGATCTCACTAGTTTTGGTATTGGAGATGATTTTTGGGGCCATAGTAATGGCGGCTCAGTTGGTAATGTCAAGAAAACATCCACCTCAACTAGATTTGTAAATGGAAAGAAAATCACTACAAAGAAGTAAGTTGATATAATAAAATACAGATATATCCTATTATAGATAGTTATTAGCTTTATTAAGAATACTTTCATTAATTAAAAATTTTGAATTTCAATACATTGAAGATATTGGATGAAGACTTCATAACGTATTACTTTAAACTTGAGTCACTACATGTTTTTCGTTTTTTTTCTCTCTCTATTTACAGAGTTGTCGAAGGGGGAGTTGAAACAACAACTATCTATGAAAACGACTTATTAAAAGCGAAAACTGTGCGAGAGCTGTATCGATAAATTTCTAGGCTCTATAGAGAATCCTAAGCACTATATTTACATTATCATTTATTATTATACTATTGAACATTATTATTATTGTTACGTAAGTTTTTTTTTCTTACATCGTCTCATCAACTCGATATTCTTCCCTGCTGCTGCTGCTGCCTCATGTCATCGCAATAGCTACGTATGTATGCAGTTTTGTGTTATACAAGTGTGAAATCTGTATAATGAGTGTGTGAGTTGTTATGCACGAGTAAAAAAACCATGAATACATATATATTATGTGTGTATTGTGTATACGTAAAAAAAAAGATTCTGTAGTTGTGAAAAATCATTTTTCTTTCTTTCTTTTTTTGTATCTTTGAGTTTTTAAAGAACAATATGTGAAAAAGGAAAACCATATCCCGAAACCTCGGAAGTGTGTATTGTGTGTACATATTATTATAGTGTTAAAGTTTTTAGCATTTCAAACTTTGCTTGTAAGCTATATATATATTGAAAGTTCATTTTCTACAGGTGAGTTTTCCAAAACTTACTGATGTATGTGTATAGTCGAGGTTTTGGGATAAGGGAAAAACTGATTGATGAAAAGGCCATAATCCTTTACAATTATTATTATCATTAACACAATCATCAACATTGCCAACGAAGTATGTATACACAAAAATGAGTCAAGGGAAAAAGGAAAAATGTCCTAAAACTAAAATATTATAATTAACAACAAATATTTATGTAGTATTTTACAGACTAAGAAAAAAGCTCATCTCCCTACACAAAAAAAGTAATCGTAACAACTCACTAAAATAATGTTTTAATACTAAAAAATAAAATAAAAATGTATGTAACACAAAAACTGCAAAAACAAACTGTAAAAATATTTCACATAAAAACGTATGCATATATGCATACTATATAATATAGGATATAGGTAAATAAAAAACGGAACAATGTACAATGGTCAAGTATATATATTGCTTATATTACTTATGTGAATTTACATTGAAAAACAAAGAATATCAAAACCGTATAATTTATTTATATATATATATATGCATAGAAGTCAAAATAAATGTCGTACATACAAAACACGCTCATTGTGCAAAAGCATAATATACTAAAATAATTACTATTAACTATTAACCAATGTTAATAAGACTATATTTATTACTATTTAATGTGAATAAAACACAATGTTATTATACTGTAATATATATACTTAAATGATCTAATTTACATGCACACATATTTTATGATGTGTGTAATATTACGTAGACTCACATTTTAATACCTTAAAAAAAATAATACTACTATACTGAAGTATTTCACACATCACACAATCACTTGTTAAAAACTATATTATTATTATTATTAGATGTCAAGAAAATAGTGTAAATGTACACACACATAGACATAATATAGCATCATAATATTATGTTGTATACTTGTTATGTATCAAAACTTAAGCATTGTGGATACAAGGGAACGGAAAAAATATGAACGTTTTGACTCAAAAATAGGTTAGTCAAACATACACATCAAAAAAATATCAAATTGTGTGTATATTATAACATTCTCTATATTGTGCATGTACATGTAAATATTTGTGACTAGATTTATAATATCATTAAAAATTGTAAATAACAAAACCCTCCCTTTTACTATAACTTATTACTGTATCTTCTATAGTCCTTTTACAATGTATAAGAAACTGTATACAAAATGTCACTGTTCCACAGATGACACATACATATGAATTAAAAAAATACATAATATGTTACACACTATAGAAAAAAATAAATATGCATGCATATTATGTGTATGCTTGTTTTTATGCCGAGGTAGTGAATGTAAAATGCATATATATATAAATATACGTAATATTATGTAGAGTGTAGAATAAAAATAATAATGTAATTGCAATCCTAAAATGTGCAAGTGCAAGAGAGAGATCGTACAAGAAACAATATTAACGGCATATTATTATTTGCAGTTTGGTTTGAGTAGAATGAAAAAAAACAACATACAAACAGTTTCCTAAAATGTATAATAATATTGTTAAAATAAAATAATTTTACTATCGTTTTGTCGATATCATTTGTTTGTTATAAAATGTAAGTACAACATAATAATATGATATTGTCTGATAACAGGATTAAAAAAAAGTGAATAATGTCTGCTTAACTGCTTTTTTAACGTCATTATATGATAAAATAATACACAGAGGTAAAATGTATGATCAATTTAATATTTATTGAAATGCTACTAAATATGCATGCTTCGTGAAATATATATATATTATATATTATGCATTTTGGTTCAGACTCTCAATGCTATGACTAGTGGCATTATAATAAAATGTACTACTACTATATAATTTTATCTTATTTAATATAATTCCCTGACTCATTTGTTTATAAATATAGTTGAGAGAGTTGAGAGAACAAAAAAAAAATTCTTGCGTTGTACTGTAACTCCTAGTTTCTATATATTATACTATGTAAGGTCAAAGAATAAGAAGAAAAAGATGATGTTTTCTACACGGTAAAGCGAGAAAAAAAAAAATAATACGATGTGTGATGACACTGAGTAAAGAGCGAAGCATTGTATTTGTGATATATATTTAAAAAAAAGAAAATGAATTAACTCCTTACACATATCGCTAATAAAAACATCATTATTGTAAAAAAAACAATTTAATCATTTATTTTTCAACTTATTATCATATTAGTACAAAATATTTGTATAATATAAATAGAAAGTATTATACTGAGAGGTAACTTTAGACATTTAATATTTGAGTTTTCTTATTCTATTTGCGTATATATATTATACGAAATTAGTCTTGTTCATAAATCATACACATATCAAATCATAATCAAAACTAACATTTTAAGGCATAAATAAGGTATTCGGCTTCTTTGATTTGTTCTGATACCTGAGCATGAGGTTGCCCTTCTTTAATACAAATCCGACTAAGAAACTCTTTCCTAGGACGTCCTGGTTTCTTTAGACTTTCTCTTGTCTGCTCATGTTGAGTTCTTTCATGACGATAAAGATGACATTTTTTAGAGAATGGACGAGAACAGGTTTTACAAACAAAAGGTTTTTCTTTAGTATGCGTTCGCATATGATCTTGCAAGGATTGTTTGTCAGCAGCTTTATAAGTACACCCAGCAAAGGTGCAAGCTTTTCCTCTTTTTCCTAAGTGCTTAAAGTCAATATGTAAAGTTAATGAATTTTTTTGCTGCAAAAAAAAAGAATAAAGAAATAGTTAGTTTACTTACTAATATGAAATGTAATTTTTTAAAATAGAAACATTATATTACACCTGCATCAAAATTTCTCTTAAAAAATGTTTGGCTTGAAAACAAAACGTTATGTAAAAAATGATATATATAAT
>JAQGBI010001192.1:0-10927 GCA_034698325.1 Sminthurinus elegans
GAAATACGTTTGACACCTCCACGACGAGCTAAACGACGGATGGCGGGTTTTGTGATACCTTGGATGTTATCACGCAAAACCTTTCGATGACGTTTGGCTCCTCCCTTTCCAAGACCTTTTCCTCCTTTACCACGTCCAGTCATTTTGACAAAATAAGTAGAGTTTGAATGTAGACAGAATACTCAACAAAAGTAGATTGATGGCCAAATTTCAATAGAAGCGAGACTTTATACTCTCTCTCAGAAATTCATGCCGACGTCCACGCAAACTGAAACGGGTGAAAGGGAGAGAGAGAGCTCTGTATCGAGTAACCCCAGTAAAAGTTGTTATTTTACGTACTTACATAAGTACAAACATAAAAATACTTAAAATATAATTGCTTTGCTTCTGTTTGTATTTTATTTATATTTTATTCTATACTTGCTGAGATAGTCATGCATGGGATCATGATGTACACATTATGTGCACACAGTTTACATATGTCTTTAATGTTTAATAATGTATAATATAGCAAGTAATTAAATTATATTTGTGTATATTAACATTTAACATAATATTTAATCTATAAAACACTACAAAACTTGAGTAATCTTAAATGGGTACGGTTGCATCGCCATACTCCAGTATGCACAACCAAAACAAATTACAGCAAAACTCATGCATACAAGAAATTCATAAGTGTCCTCAATACAAAGTATTTGTGAGAACGGTCTAACTCCAAAAGTTCTATTTGTGAACGTAAGGATCATGATGAAAGCTCCCAAAAGACCAAAATAATTTCCAGCTACAAAACAAATATATCCATGTAAAAAAGCAACAATACAATAAAATCCTACTCCAATCCAGTCCATCCATGGATCCCCATCACATAAAAGACGAATGAAGATTGCCATTGTTGAAAAATAAAATATAAACGTATGATCCGGCTCATAGAAAAACCATGCATATGCTGACAGAAATGGATACATCTGAAAATTTCAACATTATTTGCAAAAAAAAACAAAAAACAAAAAAGAAATACACATATTTGTTGTGATGCAATTTGGAAACTGATTAACATTTTTTAATTATCATTACAAAGACTGATTGAAATATTATGATAATAATATAATATATTTCCTAAGAATCATAATAAATTATTAATAATATAGCAATAATTATTATTAGTATTGTTAGTTATTTACAAATTCAAGGCGACTAGCCGTTTCATACGTGGCCACTAATGGTGATGATTTTAACTCAAATTGAATAGGTAAGGCATCAGATAGGGATTCAATAATTGCACATGTACTTGCAAAAATCACAGCAGTGAACCATGCATTCTGAACAAGGCCAACAATTAGACAGCTTTCTATTTTTTCTCGAGGAAAGTCCAACATTTTAAAGTGAGCTAAACATCCTGACAGAAAAGTCATCAACCCCATTATCAATGTTAGATTTCGAGCAAAGTTGGTCTGACGATATGCCCTATATACAGATACATAAAATCAAAACCCTGATTACATAATACTACACTGTCATAATATTTTAACAAGTTTTTATTTTTTATGGACTCACATAATATCGTTGATTATTTGTTTGCTCCGTACTAGTTTAGTATATGTATTCATGAGACCATTTTATTAATTATTACATTATGTAGTTTACTTCTTCTTCCGTCATAATCTTCATGATTCATATGATGATTTTAATGATGGATACTCTTGTAACTTAATAATAATAATCAGAGGGTACTTGAGGATATTTTGCACAGTTTTCCCCTCTCCTCTGAAATACATCACTATGAATTTCCAATCTGACTATTGTATTGTATTGTATTTTTGCATTCGTTATTCAATATTCAGCTAAAAACCCAACGTCTTCGGAAAGATCGCACAATTGAAAAGTGACAAGTGACAACTATCGGATGTGGGATGTCAAACTGTGAACTCTCAAATCATGGAACTGTTACATTTCATATGGCATATATATGGAATATGGAGTAGAATACAGAATACAGAATTATAAATTGAGGATTTATTGTAAAGTGTATAATTCAGAATTCATTTGACATATAACGTATTTTGAGGTACAGGGATGATGATTATGTTGACCTATGCTATATGCCCGCTTTAGTTGACAACCTTTTTAGCCACGACAACACAGTCTTCAACGAAACCGAGGGTGAAATAATCTTTATTGTGAGTACATTATGTATTATGTACAATGTACAGCATACAATCATGAAAAATGAAAATCCCTTCACATTATATGGAAATGAAACCGAGATACGGACATTTGGCTATTCGTAAAATGAACAGGGTCCTATTTCTGCTCTTGTGATGGCACATACTTACATACATGAATTACTTGTCTAATAAGAAACTAAACTATATAGTTTACGACTTTGAATATTATGTTGGATAATGCAATAATAGCAATATTTCGTGTTTGCAGTATATTTTATTACTTTAGTTTTACCTAAAATCTTTGTCAAAATGTACAATCAAGCTTAAAAGTCACAAGTGATTATGTTATAAAATATAATTAATTTTTAGTAAACAAAGTAATTTGTGTGTAAACCCTTCAAACCGAACACAGGCATAATAATAATAATATTATTATTATACTATACAAAATAACTACACAATGCAATACATAAAATAAAATTGTACTTCATTTTATCTGTAAGGGAACTCTTCATATGGGACGATTCTGTAATTTCCTCTCAGCCATTTGAAATTTGTCGATTCATCTCTGAAGATTTCATAAACTTCTTGGTTACTACCAAATAGATAAACTTTGTTGACTACTGGTTCATCAAGCCAAGCAAAAATAGACTGAACATGAGCAACAAACTCTTTTTCCATGACGTATAATATTGAGTCTACCAAGTCCTGAGTACTTTCACTTGGATTTGGAGAAAGGTACAACTTCCCTGACCTAAAATACACCAATTTAAATTGAGCTTGTATTATTTATACTGCATGTTATATTATGATTACACTCTTATTACATATAATATATACATTATATACATATGAGCAGCACCAATCCTTTCATCATTGCTAAGAAAACATGCTCTATAATATAATGATTTTGTGACGTGTTAAATTTAAAAAAAGTAACTTACTTATCAAATACAATACAGCTGGAATCATCTGGAGAGTACTGAACAATTGCTTTGACATCTATGTGTGCCTCGTGAATTCCACAAAATTCAGTCAAAAAGTTTTGACTGGAAATTCGTCCTTCTTGTTGGTTTTCCAAATATGCTCCAGATTTCTCATCAAAGTGAAAATTCCATACCGTTTGCTCTGTATTTGTATAAAAATTATTATTCTACACTTCTTACTTTATCCATATTTCAGATTTGATGAATAATAATGACACATCATGTAATAATTATATTATTATTGTGAATTTTGCTTTTTGCTTTTTGCCAAATTATGATTCTTATAGTGTATTGAAATTCCATCAAAATGTTTTATTTTTTATTACCTTCAGAAGAGTCAAAAAGATGAAGAGAATCATGATGGTAAGTTCCAGCTAAGACTTGCATGTCTTTGTACGGAAAGTCCGGAAGAATTTGTTTAATGCATCGTACTCCTTTCTTTCCAGTTTTGCTGCATATAATATACACATAAAATTTAAAATTCATAGGTATTATGTACAACATCACATCATAATGCATAATTTATTATTACACGCCTCAAAGTTTGGTAAGTTTGATGATCAAACTCATTTTAGACGTTACACAACATGTACACATACAATGTATTTGTTTTGGCTTTTTTTTATATTTTTTAATTTACAAATCCTATAATGTGTATGTGCACGAATTGTTTATTTACATATGTATATATATGTATTTACGCTATGATATTTTTTTCAAAAATATGTTATGTATATTGTATAAGTAATATATTATATAAAAAAGGAATAAGTATAATATCATGATATTAATACTAACCTGAAAGTTCCAATGCATGTAGAACCGTTGACAAATGTGAGCATAGTAGGTTTATTATCTAACATGGAGAAGGATGTTGATAAAATGTCCCGTTTGAACCTTTCTTTGTCCGAAAATACACATTCTTCTTCCTTTTCTTCCTCCCGTGTTTCTAAATTGGAAACGGACTGATGACTATCACTTGGAATCTCTGTTGCAGTCTCCACATTTTCTTCTCCGTCACCTTCTAACTTTGATGAACTTGAAACAAAAGTGTCAGAATTTGGTCGTAAGATTGGGAAAGGAGGGGCAGTAAGTTCAGGGATTTCAGTAGGGATTTCTGTTGATTCGACATAATCAGCATTTTCTCCCTCCAATTGTTCTGAAGGAGTTGGTTCTGTAGGTCCTGATGTGGATGGAAGGGAAGAAGTATCAACATCAATAACGATAGTTGACCCTTCTTTATGTATAGAAATACCACTAATGTTTGTTGTTGATGTTGTAGGATTTTCCAGAGTTCCCTTAGACTTTGATAAATTTTCCAGTAAATAAGAAATAGAATTTAGTGTATTGCTCAGAAGATCTCTAACACGGAGAAGTTCCTGCTCTAAATTTTCATCTGTAACTCCTCCTTCCGCTTGTGTTACACCAATAGACTCAATTTTATTATTTTGTACTTGATTTGCTCCTTCTGGTACTTGAATCTTAGAAATGGAGAGTAAAACTCCTGGAATTGGAGTTTGAATTGAACTACTGGTATTTTCCACGGGTAGGAATTCATTTCCACTTGATACTGTAACACCCTGTTTGATTGTAGTTGCTGGGAAAACTTGGATAACAACCTTATTTCTATCCGTTGAAGCTTCATTTGTTGTTGTTTTTATATTTGCATTCACCTCTCCAGGAAGGACAATTGAAATGGAAGCTGCCGTGGCTGATGAGCTTGGTACTGTTGTTGGAATCTGGTTTGACGAGGAAGAAGAAGAAGTGGCTGACTCAATATTGATAGTTGAAACATTAGCTATGTGTGTTTCAATTCCAGTAGTTTGACAGTTATTCATTATTTTTATATCCACTTCAGGATTTGTAACTGCACAACCATGAACCGTGCCTTGTCCCTCAACATTTATTGTTGATAAGTTAACTTGCTGTTGACTTTGGTTAACTGATGGTGTAGAAACTATTAAATCTGGATTTAATTCACCTGAGAATAATGTTGTTGTTTCATGAGCTGGAGTAGGAGTTACAGTAGGGGGTATCGTAGGAATTATTGTAGTGAGATTTTGGATAGGAACATTTGGAACAGTAATTTCAAGAGTTTTTTGAGGTGGAATTACTTCAAATCTATTTGGAACTTCCTTCTGAATTGTTGCTTGAGGTGGACCAGCATTGACAAGTAGAGAAGCTTCCTTTACAGATGATTGAGGCAGAGAATCATTTTGAATTGTAATTTGAGGTTGTCCGACATCTACAAGAACAGAGGCTTCTTTGACAATTGATTGAGGTTTTGAACTTTCATTTTGACTGTCTTGTACTAAAATTTCACTCGTATTCATATGAGGAGCCTCTCGCTTAGTTTTGGGTCTACGATAGGGTAATGGAATACGTTGAACTTTTTGAAGTTTATTACGAAGCATGATTTTGGAAACTACTTCTCCTTTTGTCAAGTCTTCTTCAGATTCTGAGAGATCCGTGACACACCAGAATAAATCTTCTTCACTCATATCACTGCTATTTGAATTATTTTTGAGTGCCTTGTAAATGGTAATACCGACGCAACTTGGTTCATTAGCACACCTGGATGAACAATCCGGAAAGGATGCAATGAGAGTAGCTGAATCAAACTGATGTAATTTTCCTTTAATTTCTTGTGGAGGATCCGTTGAATTGAGTACATTTGAAGTTGTAGAGTTTAGTAGTTGTTGTGCGTAGATACTTAAATTGAAATTTGTCAAAGATATTAGGATGAATATTTTGGTCAAGTATTTCCAAAATGAGTAGGATTTCTCCATTTTAAAGTTCTTTTGCATATAAAAAATTTGTACGATGTACTATGCCTCGTTTGTTCTTAGTTTTTCAAGAAATTTTAGTTCTATACTATTTATGTATATTAGTTTATTTTTTTCCTTTTTAATTTCTGTGAACTGTGAATCAGTTTTCTGTCTTCTGTAGTACAAATACAAAATGATTATAACAAAACCAAAAAAAAAACAAAACAGAACTGATGGCTGAAGAATCGATGAAGGAATACTGAAGATTTGGAGAATCTACTCTCCATTTATATATACACGCACGCATACACACAAATTATATTCATTTCTCTAATTTCTTTGCTTCATGTCTTCATATAGTTATATTATGTAATTGTGAAAGTCTGTATCCAAAAGAGTATATAACCAATAAAATAAAGTATTTTCAAAGGATTTGGAAAAGGTACAGATAATACGAAAGATTACACACTATGCATATTATGTATAATTGCATCATCTACAAACCATACCGATCTAAATCTAAACCATCATCCCTTTTACCTATTTTTGAACGGAGTTCTCTATACTCTCTATGTAAAATACACACGTAGACGCAAATACTACACTTGTATGTGTATAAACAAAGTTCATTGCTTGGAATGGACAGCACTGAATAATCTTTGACTTTCCATCAAAGATCCTGAAATTTACTGCTTTGATAGCTGTTAATTACCCGCAGTTTGGTGTCCTTTAAATACCTGGACGTAACAAGTATAATACAAGTACTTATAGGTTGATTGTCATCATAATAACAAGAATTCAATAGCAATGACATTGGAACATTACGTAACCTAACTGAGAGGAATGAGCTTTTCAAGGGTATATCTCTCTACCTGGATAAGCTTGATAGTTTTACAATGTAAGTACATATTGTGTAAAGTTGAATGCACTTGATCACATGCTACATGTAATGTGCTATATATATAGAACATTGTAGTTTTCTATAGTATTTAAACTTTAATGCTATTATTTTAGTCTTATCACTTCAAAAATATTGTTAAAATTCAACTGTTCAGAACATTCAGTTCAACTTTAGTCCCTTTGAGGTATTTCTTTTTAATACATTACCAATTACCATATTATTAAACCATGATTCCCCACAATATTTTTTTCCTCATAAAAGAATTAACTAGAGCCTGTGATGACATTTAAAAATAGTATGAAAATAAAAATAAAATACGAAGGATTAAACAGAACAATAATCTCCTCATCTTATTCTTATGTGATATCATGTGTGTACGCACGTTTATATTACTAATTGTGCATTACACATCACACTAAATTATAATGAACATATATACAAAATATCTTATATATATATAATATATACGCATCCCATTCGTTACTATGGTTAGTAAAATTTTTGCAAATAAGCGTGTTCTAAATTCAATGTACTTTTGATACTTGGACATGTCCATGTGACATTTTATATACATTTCATTTTCACACACATTTGTGACTTTTGTGGCAGTGAAATTTTTTTCTTATAATTTATACATCATGTTTTGACTTTTGACTGTGTTTCGAGTTTCGAGTTTCGAGGATAATTAGGAATTAGGAAAACATGTAGATTCATGGAATATGGAATGCATAGAAAATAGAAGCTGATGTACTCTGTAGAAAGCTGTGTGGAACCCGAAGTGTGTTAAAATACATCATATTATAACCTCCTCATAAGAGATCTTTTACAGGCCTCACTGTAACATGCATGAGGAATGAGGAGTGGAGTGATGCTTCGGGTGCAACCACACAATGGAGTAAATTCAGACCATCTTCCATCGTCGAAGTCCATCGTCGATTTGAACATCATGTGCTCCAATTCTAAGTGAAACCTTCTTTGAAAAGTATCAAGTTGACAAAATAACAGCATATTCAATAATATACGCTTGACCATTTCTATCTGTCAGCAGCATTTACACTAGAGTAGCAAGATGCCTTTTTTAAAACATGTATGTGGTGGAGGAAGATCAAGGAAAAAGGAAAAGAAAAATGACAAGGAAATTGCTGCAAGGTAAAGAATAAAATATAATATATTATGCACTATTTATCAAAAGATCCCAGATTGGCGATTGAATATTATGCTAAAAGAATATTGTTTTGGCGTTGTTTTTCAATTTTGTCCTTAGTTTAATAGAAGTGGTAACAACAACTCCCCCACCATCCAGTCCACCACCAAGACAAAACATAGCCAAACCATCAGTTCAAAATCTTGGGAAAATGTTCAAGGAATTGGAATGTCCTGTAAGTTGTATTTCAGTAATATTATTTATTATTTAGTGTAGTCAAGACCTGTGCTACCTAAAGAACCTTATTGCTTTCTTTGATTATACATCATAATATGACAGCAACCTTGTTTTATGCAAAACTATATTTTCTGTTCTATTCCTTTTTTTTCAACAGGTGTGTTACAATACTTGTACACCACCCATCGAGACTTGTAAGAATGGACATATTATTTGTGCGAATTGTCGGGCTTGTATGAGTGTTTGTCCCACATGCCGAGAAAGGTACTCATCATATTATTATGAATTATGATGAGTATACATTTAACTGTAGAGGGATACTGATAACTGTACCGTAATTTGACTTGCCCTTTTTAAAACCATAGGTTCACTGGAACACGAAACTTTTTTGCAGAAAACTTTATAAATCAGTATGCCCAACCATGTAGATTCAAGTCTGATGGCTGTGAATTCATTCGATGGAAAGGAGAAAATATGGCACCACATGAAAATACTTGTCAATTTCGGTAAGTCGTATTATTATTAATAGTTATTTCAAACTGGATGACGAATGAAACAAAAAATGAATTACAAACAAACTTTTGATGTGATAAAAATCTCCCATGCACCTATAAAAACTACATGGATAAAAAAAAAAATTAGGAATGTTCAATGTATTGTTCCATCCTGTTCACAATCTCTTCCATACCGCTCATTATTGGAGCATTTAATGATTGACCATAAGATTGCTGGTAGTGAAAAACTTCCTACATTCATCTCCTACGACGTTTTGGATCCCATAATTTCATGTTAGTTGATTATCTATTATCTAGAAAGTCATTTTCAAATTTTCAAAAAGTTTTTTCTGTTAATTTGCTTAGTTTTATAGGTATTTGCACTGTACATGGCACATTGCACATTGTATATCTTGTATATATAATAATATTCATATTTGCTGTTTACTAGTTTTTTCAATATTATCTTTCTAGCACGAAAATGGCTGCCATATTATATCAAAGCATATGAAAACGTTTTCTTTGTCATGATGGAAGTGACACGACCAAGCTTTTACATTTGGGTCTGGGTTCAAGAATGCAAAAAGGAAACTTTGAATAATAATACTACTTACTCAGCCAGCATGAGGTTTCAAAGTTGTGACAAGGTCAAAAAGTCATACTACATTCTATTAAATAAAAATGTTCTATTGTTATAACTATTATTCTTTATTCTTACTTGGCTACTGATTTTTTTATACAACAAACTTTGTACCTAAATCTTGTTTTGTGTAGTCTATGGTGTATAATTGGGAAGGACCAGTACATTCAATTCGAACTCCGTCATCAACTATCAAAGCAAATGGTGTCTGTCTCATAATTCCCGAGTCAGTTATGCAACATTTTGAAAAGGATTCTAGAATTTCCATGCTAATCAATATTGAAAAAAAGAAAATTCCCGTGGTTATACCTGAACAACCAACATCAAATTCCGTCTCAGAGAAATCTAGCTATCACATTCCTGACGATCTAGTACCCGATGAGATATTTTACAACCAATCTCAAAACCCAGCTTACACCACAAACATTTCTATTCCACCTGGAAATAATAGTGCCATTGACTCATTCCGAAATAACATCCTAAACAATAATAATAGCTGTGGACCCATAATAAGTCAGCGATAAAAAAAAAGCAAAATTTTCATTCTCCTAAACAAAATTTCATGCACACATATACCTAATTCTGCAAATTTTGCATTCAATTCTGAATTGAGCTATGATTAATCACTGTTTTACATACAACTGAATTCTATTTGGTATTTTCTATTTTTTACAAAAAAAAGATCCTTGCTCGATCATCCAAAATCCGAAAATTTCAAATAATTTATGTAGGTCAAAAACCAAAATTTTGCAAATTCTGTCTCATCATATCATAGCAAATAAACAAATTTTGTGTAAAAAAAAATACACTTTTGAAGTATGATTAAATACTTCCAATTCCATACAGTAGTAAACTTTTATCATGTTTTATTACAAAGTTTTCTCGAGTTTTATAAATTCTTATGTATATTATACACACCACAAGCCTTGTGAATTGGGAAGATGCACATCAGCACATCTGTTTTATATTTATTGTAATAAATAATATGCAATAAGAAAAAACGATTTATCAAAAGATGTGTATGAATATAATACCCATCATGTCATTTTCAAGCACTAATTCAAAGTTCAAAACCTTTTGTTAGCATGACATTCACTACACTATCCGTTTTGATATGCGAAATCCAAGAAGAAAATGCAAATGAAAACTTTTCAGTGATATTGTTGTGACGAATATTTCAAAGCTTTCATCATGATCAAAAAAAATTTCATTGAACGTCGCATATATAAGGAGACGGAGACGTGTTGCACTAAAAAATGACCTCATCAGTTCTGTATTCTGTACAAAGGAAAAAATGTTAAACTCTACGTTTTTTTGGATTTATTATGCTCTTGTCAAATTTTAATTAAATGGAGCTTCGTAAATTAAGAGATTGTTTAATATTCGTTTTCTTTTCAAGTTTGTATTTCGTTGCAGGTTAGGTTAGTTACAACATTTTTCAGAATATTATAATATTTAATTTACGGTAAATTATTTACCAAAAAAATTTAAAAATTTCGTTGATTTGAAAATGTGTACACTAGAGAGACCTAAAAAAACAACTTTGTATAAATTTTAAGCCAGCACCCCGTCATATCGTTCCTTTTGGT
>JAQGBI010001193.1:0-10923 GCA_034698325.1 Sminthurinus elegans
AGATGAGAATTATTAAGAATACAAAAATGAAAGTGTCAATGTGTATAGTGTGGAGTGAATGGTGATTATTTAGATTGTAAGTTAAGTGCTACATATGTATGGATATAAAATATTAGATCATAATATAAAGGAGAAAACTTGAACTATACATGACTATCAACTACCAACATACTTTTAGATGACCACAGATCACACGCATACAGCATAACTGACACAACTGACATAACTTATTGCTACCTCTTTTTATTACCTTTGAACATTAGTAAAGAATGATTTCATTTTATTTTCTATACACGGTGTGACAAAGAAAATAAGAAAATTTAAGGTAAACAAAAAATATTTTACGCATACATTTAAGCAGTAATACGGTTTCAGAACAAAATAATGAAAAACATTACTGTAAAAAAAATGACAAAATACTCTGTTTACTTTACCCTAAAAAACACAGCTTCTACTTTTACCTGAACGTAAGCAATAACCAATAACAGAGTGAAAATGTTTATTCATCGCTACCTAATTCATTATAATGAAATCTGTGTTAAATATTATCCTGTTTATAATGTACACATACACAATACACAATAATAAAACCAAAAAGAATTTATTTGTAACATTCAAAGGTCTTCTTCATTGGGGAGAAATGAAGTGATGAATATTCCAGTCATACACAATATTGAATATTGAATATCATTTGTACATTTGAGTCTCAATAAGCAGTAAACATAAAAAAAGGTTTAGTAAGTACAAATGTAAACACAGTAGTGAGCTCATTGGGCTATAGCTAGCTATTAACTATATTTATATAGGAAACTGTGTAATACACATCAATAACAAAAAGGCTCTATCAATACGATTAACAACAACTTTTACAAATATTTTTACACGAAATGTTACATAAATAAGACTCATTTAATTATTGTAAGTACATTTGTAATTTGTATGTGTACTATGACTGGTAAACATCGCATAAATTAATTGCAAATTATTTGAGTAAAATGTGTACAATAATTGTAATTAGTACACACTATTCTTTGTACAAGCTGTAGATTACAATTTACAACGAATCATACACTTCACCACATGCAGTAATTGACGTAATGGCATCATCCAATCCGATTTCAGCTAAGCGGAAGTGTCCCTGAGATCCTCGGTACAATTTTTTACAGGCTTTACAATCCTTATCCCGGCATACTTTGACACACCTGTTATATGTATTCACACTCGAAGCCTTGTCATTGATGACGTTGGGAAGATTATAACATCGATTACCGATTGTCTGCTCATATTTGAAACCTTTAGTAGAAAGAATAAATAACCATTTTAATCATCCAAAGACATGATATTATTATGAAAAAAACGTTTTTTTCATAATTTTTCAAAAAACACACGCTTGTTTTACTTTTGATATTTGACTTACCATTATGATTTTCATGTTCAAATAAAGTGACGTGTGGACGACCCGGCAGGGGAGGCCCGGTAGGGTTTGCTGGTCTCCAAAACTGTTTAAAAACTGGTCTAAAAGGACTGTTATTATTATTACGTGGAGGAAGTGGAGGAGGAGGTAGTCTCCAGTTTCTTCGATTTGATCCTTGTGTTGAAGCACACCAAGGTCGAGCAAATGTCACACTTATCACACTGATTATAACAACTAGTAATGTTAGTGAGAGGTAAAGAACAGACCACGAATAATGACTACTGTTTTTCTTCATAATAAATCCGAATTAGTCACTGTTTACTATTTATTAACTAGGAATGTGTTGAATAACAGTTTAAAAGTATTTGCTGAGAGTGTCTACTTTAAAACTTGTGGCTTTTAAAAGTAAGTATAAGTTTGCAGTAAGCAGTGAAGACTGCTCTGAATTCCTCTGGTTCTTGTCATCAACTAAAGAAGGGAAATATCAATGTGGTCATTTTTATATACACTTTTCCTCATTCCACGACCTTCCAACTTTTACACATACAGACAATATATTATATATATATTATGTAGTTTCCAAGCAAAGGATAATAAAATGTTACAATATACAATATATGATATGCGATCTCATGATGAAAACGAATGAGACATGAAAGTCATGTGTCTGTCACCATTGAACTTTAAATGCATTGCAAATCCCATAGTGTGTATTGTGTATGCAGAAGGAAAAGTAATAAGTGTAAAAAGTATACGGAGCACTTATATCATTATTATGATTATGATTGGGATGATAACATAATATTACTGTGCATAGTAAAGGTGTTGAGTTGATTGTGTTTTTTTTTGTTTTGGACTTCTTTCCGTTGATTATTTCACTCTCTTTATCTGACAGGACTTTCGTGGTCGTTGATGATGTTGTTAGTTGTTGTTTTTGCTGTTTGACAGAGTCCACAGTGTGTGTTATTACTAAGATTACAGAAGTTTTCTCTCTCTCTCTCTCCCTCGCTCTTTCTGTTGTTTAAGATTTATATGTACGCTTAATTACTTGAATTTTGTAGTATACACGCATAATGTGTATTATCTTTGTATTTACAAGCTGATAACTAATAGAAGCCAGAATCTACATTTATTTTCCGTTATCCACTGTGTTGTCTGTTTCGCTTTTTGTAAGAGAGTATTTTGTTTTCATTTTTCAATTTTGCAGGAGAGTGAACTAGTAAAACTTTTATTCGTTTTTTTTGTTACTGAAGGCCGTCGGAATGAATTTCATTCACACACATGAAACATGAACTTAAGTACATTGTACTTACAATGTTTAGTGTACACATGAAACATGAATACACTTTGTGATGAAACAAGATTACAGAAAAGATCATATCACTGCAAACATAAACTGTGTCTATGTGATATTATAAACCATAAATAATGCATTCCCAATAATAATTATTGCTACAGATAAATCTAGACTTTTCATCATTTTGTTGTAAAATGTCCATGCAATCTTTGCTCCTGATTTGTTTTTATAGTTTATTGTCATCGAATGCGACAATGTAATGGTGGTCATGAATCATGAAATCTTCACAACTGTACAAAAGACTATAATTTAAAGATTGAAGATTATAGTTATCTACAAGCTTGCATAAATCTCTCCATAAAAATTGCACACTTTCTTCTGAAATGTCAAATATCAAAATAGCTTTTTCTTTAGAAAAGTATGTATTTACAAACTTTCAAATATGAATATAGAACTTACTTTATGCTTCAATAAACCAACCCAGTCACATAATACTAAAAGACTTTCGAGATGTAATGGAAATTTGTTTCGATTGCTTTGAGTTTTGGCTGAAATAAACCAAATAAGTAACATGTATTCCATTCTTGCATCAAGTACCGAGAACAAGCATTACTATTATTACAATTCAATCGAGCACCAAGCAATTATTTTTTAAAAATAGATTATAAAAAGTGAAAAGGTATAGTAGATATTTGATATGATAACAGTCTACGGTTTCATTGAAAAGAATCCACAAGCAACAAAATCGTATACATGCACAGGATACATGAAGCGGGACGTGTCTTCTGATATATATGATGTAATAATGCATACACAGAACACAGAGTGCAGAGAGTTGACAGTGAAGTGTCGGTATGGTAAAATTCCAATGCAATGGAACCAAAATTCTGCAAAAATAACACGCATGAGACTTTTTTCCGTATTTCGTATGATGCCTAATGCCTATATAGTGTCAAGTGTGTGTCCTACTCCTTCTTGCTTCCTTTTGCAGTACTGAGGCTCCAGTTTTCAGTTACTGATGAGCTGACAGCTGACAGCATAATAGTTTGTAAATAATTGTAAATCTGATGATGGAGGATGGAACCTGGAAGATCATTGAGCGTTGAGTACACAATACAATAGAAACATTGCATAAAATTCATAAAATGTAGTCTGTAGTCCTTTTATTCGACTTACATGAACTCTATATTTGAGTTTGATTAACATAAAACACGATGAAGCGATCTCCGGATCTTCAACAACCTCATGACAGTACAAAAAAGTCAAAGGCTAGTGAAACAACAATTTCTCCATTTGAAGAAACTCCAGATATCGAAAAACTTAAAGATGAAGGCTCTTGTTTTGAAAAGAATGAAGGTAACAGAAAAACTACATCAGTGATACCTGAAGGAAACTCTACAAGTCCAACTGAATGCCAAGGATCACAGGCCAATTCAAATGTAATCTTCAAATACTAAAATGTTCATTTTTAGCATTGATTCAAATACAGAATCTATAGAATAAGAACAATTCAATTTTCTATTCACTATTTGTGGTTGTTGTTGTTTTTTTTTCAGAAAAAAGTTCCAACTCTTCAGTCAAACAATGATACTCCTAACATTAAAATCAGTAGACGGATGGAGAAAATTGTGGCAACAACACTGCCACGCGGTTCCGGTTTTGGCAGCAATAATTTCGCATTTTTTAATGGATTTGCTATACCATTGCGTAAAAACCGAACATAAGCAATAAATGAAAAATATAATAAATTAGTAATCTCAGGGCTTATATGTCTAATAGTAAACATTAAAAATATTATATAGAAAACGTTGGCCCATCACTTCCAACTCCAAGACTTGGTAATGTTTACCGGCCACAATTTGGGTATCAAATGAATGGAAACTTTAGTTTTCCTCGTCCTCAAAGCCAACAACAACAGATTCAGTCTACAGTTGCTGCAAGTATTATTAGAAATTCAGTGAGGAATAATCATCATCATGTAATCAATCCAACTGCAACTTATTCGTCTTGCAATACTAAGACTGGGTATAAGCGAAATACGATTTTACCCTATCATTTAACTAACAATTCATGAAAATTTTAAAAATTATTTCCCTTACTCTTCATCTTTTATAACAGGGCTACTGCATTTTCGTTTTCTCAGCCTTGGTCAACACAAGCTTTACTGAACTTGAATCAAACACCTGGAAATGCAAACCAAAACTCACCACAGTATAAGATACAAAATGAGGATACCAATAATAGAGGCGCAAATCATGGTGGTTGCAAAGAAATACATGAAATAGGAGATGGAGAGCCGACATCATCATGGAAGCGAATTTTTCAGTGTTGTCATTGTAATTCGACAAATGTCCGAGAAATTCTCATAAGATCACATAATTACTGCCAAAATACTGATGATGGTTTGCGTAACATGAAAGCTACAATACCAGGATGGAAACTTGGACAAGAAAATGTAGTGGAAAATTCTAATGGTGGTGACAGTGAGAATCAGCTAAACTACAAAGGAGGAGGTGTGAAAAGAAAGTAATGTACGCATAATATATCTATAGTTGTAGCTAAGTAAAAATTTCATGTATTGAAAACATACCATTCATTATTAACGTTTTGATTATGTCGTATATTATATTTTATATTATACCACTGTTAATATTTAGAAGAGGCTATGGTATTCAAGATGATTATGTTTTGAACGGGAAATTTGTTGACGCTGAAGGAAATCAAAGTACAGATAATGAGCATGAAAATGGTGGTGGTGAAAATTTACCTCCCTTGAAGAAAAGATTTACTTTCAACTCTAACTTTCCACAAAAGAAACGAGATGGAAATTATTATTCTTTTGGTGATAAACTCCTTCCATCTGGAGGAACCCCAGTGGTAAATTCTTTTCACCTGGGAAATTCTAATCCGTCAAAAGTTTTTAATTTTCAATTTGGTGGGAATTCTTCGTCTTCTTTAGCTACAGAATCATCTTTAGCATCATTAAGACCAATAATTACAGAATATAATATTGAATGTACTCCAGGATGTTCCAAGTTTGAAAATGAGAAAAAATCTCAAAAATCTCAGCAATCTATAAAAGAACCTTCAAAATTATCATCACATCTTCAACTTGTTACAAATTCTACCAAAAATGCAACAAATTTTTCTAATAATGCTTTCAACAACTCTCCCATTCGATTCCAAACTTTTGAACAACTAAAAAATAGTGTTTCTAAAGATAAAGAAGAGATGGAACGAAAAAAGCAAGAAAAATTATCCCCATTGAATATTAGTATGTCCTCAGTACAGTTGAGTAGTAGTACCACATCAACAAAAAATGTTCCATCTTCCTCTTGTAGATTATCAACTTCTGCATTTAATGTTGGTATACCTAATACACAAACTTCTAATTCATCTGTAAAGAATTTTCCAGTAGGAGTTTTACATGGAACTTCAACGTCATTGCCATCCATTTATAACAATAATAGTTTAGTTCATTCTCCATTTTCATTTGGACCAAGGTCCAATGAATCACTTATGACTGCTTCAAATCAACAATATGAAAGTTTAGTTAAACCTATTATGTTTTTAAATGGGAATCCAATGAATGGATTTTCTTCTCTACGGTCAAACTCGAATTATCTTAACGTCGATCAAGCTTCAACATCTACAATACTACCAGAACCACGATTTTCCCCGTTTCTGCCTCCGTCAACAAATCCATCAGTACCAAATACTTTCAACTTTTTTGGGGCCACTCGTGGTCAGCAAAATGGAGGAAATACTTTATTTCAATTTCAAGGGTATGTTAAAACTGGCCATTTGTTTTATTAATCTTTAATATTCTTTATTATTTTCATTTATCACTGTAAAATCTAAAGAATTTATAAACATTACTCGTTTAGACAAGTCAATTCTCAAGTTTCGCGTACCGGAATGATAAGAAAATCACCTAGACGTATAAAAAAAGGGATCCGACGCTTAAAACGAAAATGAGCTAACTTATACATAACATATTATATTGTATATGATATATTATATTTAATAAATCAATAGTATTATAACTATTATCTACTATTTACCAAACCAATGGCCCACAGAAAAATATTATTTAGGGTATACTTTTCCCAAATTCCCAAAACATCTAATAATGGTTATTCAAAATTCTCTATATGAATTTTACTTTCTGAGAGCAAAGTACAAAAATAACCGAAAATTTTGAATAAATCTATAAGAATCCATAATATTAAATATTGTACAATATACAATATATAAGATTTTAATTTGTTTTTTCGATTTAAATATTAAATACTGAATTCTAATAAATCAAAGAGTAAACCTCTAACTTAATTAAACCCACAGAGCTTCTAATTTTTTTCTGGTTGTCTTATTTAAATTGTGATATTTGATGAATATTTTGAGAACTTTTCATACAGTCTTTTAAGCTTAAAATAATTTTATGATGATACTTTTATTATTTAGTTTTAATACTGTAAAATAACAAATAATAATGTAATAATAATGTTTATTCCTTATCACTCATAACTCATAATCATCATCATTTATGTACCACAATTTAATCGTATAGAAATCTACAACTAATAACCTTTCCTTATCAAAAAAAAGAGTTTTGTTTTAAATACAAAGTAATATTACATATTATACATTACACATATTATAACAAGCTACCCAGTATTATAAAGTACAAGACAGCAGGATAAGCAAAAAAAAATTATCCAAGAAAAAATAGATAGAAAAATCTTTTTTTGAATAAAATGAAGTAGTACTAATGTAAAATGTAACATACAATAAAACCTAGAGGTAAATTAAAGTCTTTCTGTCCAAAACAAAATTTTTAGTATTAAGTATTAAGGCAATATCAAGTTAAAAAGTCTTGGGCTTCCGTTGTTTCAATTTGTATTTTTGATTGTATGACCATCGCATCATCCATAATGTTTTTAAATAAAGAACATAAAAATATGACTCTTACTTGTTAGTATAGGTTATATAGAGGCTTCATCATATTTTCCAACAAGTATACACACTGAGATTCACCAGAATATTCAATATTTTTTTTTTGTATCATATTTGGAAGTATGGATAAAGTAACATATTGAACCAAATCATAATAATATGATTACGAAAATATACTTTTTTTGGTATACTGATGCTAATTATTTTTTGTTCAAAAATTATCCTTTGATGACTGCAATAGGTTTGAGCTGTATACATTTTTTGGATATTCCTGCTGCATGACAAGTATCTACAACATCGGTAACATTTTTATAACTCTCAGGTGCTTCTTCCATAACTAACTTTGGAGATGCTAAAAATTAAAAGAGAGTGAATGAAATTAATTTTATTAAAGTATTTTCTGAAAATTATTATGTATCATGTATAAAAATATAAAACTAGTATAACATAATATTTTGTAGAATAATTATTATAGATTATAGAATATTTTTTTACACATTACATGTATATTACCATAATATTTTTTATACTTACCAACTCTTATACTGATTCCTTGATCTTGTAATTTTCTCAATACATCTTTAAAGTCTAAATTTCTACGTGATTTGGCACGCGACAGAGCTCGACCCTATTGAAATTTATTTAAAATGTATAGTGTAAATAAAGTGAAGTAACGAATAACATACAAAAATAACACAATCTCTAATTTTAAATGATTATAATATATAATATAATCTGGACATACTGCTCCATGACAAGTTGATCCAAAAGTTTCAGTCATTCCTTGTTCAGTTCCAGTCAAAACATAAGAACAAGTTCCCATTGTTCCACCTATAAGTACAGGCTGTCCAGTAAGTTGATAATCAACAGGAATTAATGGATGGTGAGGTGGAAATGCTCTCGTAGATCCCTATTTTTTGATAGCACACAAAACAATAAATACTTATATAATATATATAAATTTATGCAATAATTTATATTGAACACAGAAGATATTATGTAAATTTTGTGCATTACATTATACAGATAATGAACAGTAAATTGTTCAGCATGATATTATTATTATGTTGTACCTTTCTATGTACTAAAAGAGTCTTCAATTTCCCATCTACCATATGTTGTTCCGTTTTGGCTATATTATGTGATACATCATAAATTACATGCATATCCAAATCATCAGGAGACATTTGAAATTGTTTTGAAAAAGCTTGACGACAAAGGAATGTCATAGAACTCCTGTTGACCCATGCAAAATTTGCAGCTGCAGCCATAGCTTTCAAATAATCTTGACCCTCCTATAAAGATTTTATCAATAATATAATAATAATTATTTATTTATTATTAGTATCATAATTTTTTGTTCATGTCAATAGTTCTTTTTGATAAAATCATTACAATGTACATAACATAATATCAAACCTGTGAATGAATTCTAGCACAAGCGAGTTGACGATCATTTGTATCAATATTATCTCTTTTCATGGCTTTTTCCATAGATAAAAGAGCATCTGTAGCAACTTGATGTCCAAACCCACGAGAACCAGAATGAATCATTACACAAACTTGACCCTGTAAAAGTATGCATAAAATATAAAATGGTTAAATAGATACATACACAATAAGAAATTATTATGATATTATAGTGTAACAAATTTACCTTCTCTTCTATACCCATTTTACAAGCTGCATATTTGTCATAAATTTCAGATACAACTTGAATTTCAGCATAATGATTTCCAGCTCCTAATGTCCCCAACTATATATAAAAAGTCAATTAAAAAAAATACATCAATAAATTGTCAAAATAAAAGAACGAGAGAAATTCGGAAAACGAGAAAGAAAAAAAATACAACCAAGATTGGATTGCAAATGTAATAACCTATTTTTATTTTTCATTTTTAAAATTTTACCTGTGGTAATCCACGTTTCTTAGCTCGACTTGAAACTTTAGAAGGATCCGCTTGAAGCATTCTACCATATTCTTCACAATGTTCTTTATCTTCAGCCCATACATAACCTTCCCGTAAGGACCAATCCATTCCCATTTCTAATGCTTCTTCTAAATCTTTTGCTCCCATTGGAATTATTCCTTTGGATCCAACACCAACAGGAATATGATCAAATAGAGATTGTGCTAGCTCTTCCTGTAATAATACAATATAATGTTATAATGTTTGCTAAATAACAGTATACATTGATAATAGTTTTATCATTAAATCAAAGAATGATTTAGATTAGCAGTTATTTATGGTTCAAAATAAATTCCAAGTTAAGCTTACTTTTACAGGCCGAACATCCTTTTCAAATAAATTTGTTCTCAAAAGTCTTACACCACAATTAATATCAAATCCTACTCCGCCTATAACATAAGAAAAGGAAAAAAAAAAAAAAATTATAACAAATCGAAATATGAAAATCATAACTACTATTTGAAGGAATGGATATAATATATACCAGGGGAAACAATTGAATTGGGATCATCAACATCAAATGCAGCCATATTTCCGATTGCAAATCCATAGCCAGAATGTACATCAGGTAATCCCACTGATCTTCCTACAATACCGGGTAATGCTGCAACATTGGCAATTTGTTTCATTCCAGGTAAAAAACCACCAACAGCTCCAGGTCGACATGCATTTCTTAATTCTTCAAACATTAATTTCTCCAGATGTTGATTCACATAAAATACACCTTCCACCTACATAACCAAAAAATGTATTTTATAGTATAAATCATCCTATAATGATACAAATCTACATAATAATTATTATTGAAGTAAAGTATGTTTTAGTTAAAAAAATCTTACATTCATGTTTGGCTGAAAACCCTTTTTAATTCTCCAGCAATTTTGAGACACTTTTTCCAAATATTTAATTTCGTCATCGTATGATCTTACAACCATTTTGATAATAAAGAAAGATTATTAACTCTTAAAACTACCTAATCACTGGAAAACTGTTTTAAAATTTCAAATTTATTTTCCAAAATTTTAGACTTTATTTATTTTATTCAACCAGTGATGTATAATTAAGAGGGTAATTAAATTCTTGCTTAATGAATTAATTACCATTAGGGTAAATTGTCTTAATTTTCATTACCAAACTGAGAAAATTTTTTAATTACCTTTAATTACCATTACCAAAAAATTTGAATATTTTAATTACCTTTAATTACCATTACCAAAAATTTTGACTATTTTAATTACCATTTCAGACAAGTAGGTAATGAAAAATTGAACTTTCACAACATTGTA
>JAQGBI010001194.1:0-10922 GCA_034698325.1 Sminthurinus elegans
TCTTGGAGTGTGATGTATCTGAATCGGTACATGTTCCGGAAAAAACAGTCGTGATACGGAATCAGCTCATTTTTCCAACCTCCCTATAAATTCAATGAAAGGAAATGAAAGATGTCACATTTTCGATTCAGTTTCAATTTTAGATACGACATTGGTTTTTGTTTGAATTGATGAAATTTGAATTTTGAACGAAACATTTATCAGTGGGATGGTTTTTGTTTGGCTTACTACTTTATCCTCCTTCAAATATTCTACAACTTTTTCTGGGGAAGATGATTCTATGAACGGAATACGCTGATGTTTTACCCATCCAACAAGCCCCCCATGCTCCACGTAGTACTGCAAAACCTGTAAAAACATTGCAAAAGTATAAGAAGAGAAAATGTTATTTCCAGGGGAATCGCACTCTGGACATCCCAATTACATATCAAAACTTTAACCACCACGCCGCAAAGAGCTGGTTATTTTTTCCTTTGTAGTTTTTGAATACAGTGGTCCGGCACATTTGTGACGCCATGAATAATGTATGATCATTTCCCCTTGCGGACGCAAGTCGTGAGTTCAATTCCAGTTGGAAGAACTTTGGAAAATTTAACGTTTTCCCAACATTTTTTAAAATATATCATTTTATGTACATTTTTGTGTTTTAGCACATGAAAAGAATTCCAAAACATTAAAAATTAAACGGCCTGACAGAAAATCATAGAATTCGAATTGCCTCCGACTGGAATCGAACACACGTTTCCCAAATTGTGAGCGACTCTAAATCATACGCGAGGTCACATTTGCTACGGAATAAAATGTTTCAAAAAATGATGATTGACCTTTGAGACATTTGGATGCGGGAAATATTCATACATGAAAACTTGGTTGATCCCGAGAATCTTTTGTATTTCAAACCACTCGATCATGAGTATCGATGGGTCAATGTCGTGAAAATAAAGGGCTTTGTGACACACTGCAAAATCCTGTTTTTCCTCTCCTGGGCCAAGTGGATTGTACACGATGGGAAGGAAGTTTGACATTTGGTCACAGTTTGTTGCCACTTTTTGTGTTGTTATGGAAACGGCCAACGGAACTAAGTTCTGATACTACATAGCAATAAAAACTTCATCTTTAAAAGTTTTAGAATATGATCTCTTTACTACTGAATAAATACTGATTTGAGTTGGTTGGGCTCACATTTTCCAGAGAATCTAATGTGTCGCTCAAAGGGCACGTGATGATTGCGACGCTGACGTTGGCATGAAACTCGAGTAATTCATGAAACTTTGCTCGCTGTTCTAAACGAATGGATTTAGAATGCAAAATTATTACACAAATTCCGAACTTCGTTTTGAAGCTTTGAATTTTTTAAATAAATACTTGTTTTTTGTTTTACATAAAGGTTTTTGTTGTTTTACGTGAACTGTCGCAACAGAATCTTCCTCTTGACCCCACCAAAAATGGCAGTAAAACTTTAAGGTTTTCGCATTATAATAACTTTCTATTGGCCGTAGCAACGGAATGTGAATTGCTTCTCTTCCCTGCTGACGTTGATCCCAGTAGGCGCCGTACAAGAAGATTGAAATTTTGTCTTCCTCAAAAAGCTTTTACAAAATTTTCAAAAATGACTCTACTTTTGTAAATGGTATTTGTGATTTTGTGGAAAACTGCTAATTTTTTGTTATTCACCTGCCAAGTGGTAATTGGAGATTGCCTTCTTGCTTTCTCCAAGCAAAAAGTGTAGTCTGACCTTGGAAAGCCCCGAGTTTCCCATTGTTCGTAAAATTCTGTGCCGTCCGGTCTCACAGATGAACTTTCATCTCCTGCGTGACTTAAATAACGACTCATTGTTGAAAATATTAAATAAATTGAGTAGACATTGGCGATGCCGAGCAAAATAAAAACCTGCGCGTTTTTCATAATGTCGTGTTTATGATATTTGAAAATTGTGTATAATGGAAATTAAAACTTGACGTGAAAAACTCAAGTAGATAAAACTAGAAGCTGAATTTTATATTATGGCAAAAACGAATGGTGAATCAAATACGATGTAAAATACTGTACAAAACAAGTGTGAAGTGATTTTTCCGCTGTTTACACGAACAATTTGTTTGTTCAAGTGCACATGTCAAACTTTGTTTTCCTTCCAGATTCGAGCTTCCAGATTCACAGATGCGGAAATAACTAACTTTGGCTTTTGTGTACGAAACCAATTTTACCAAATTTATCTCAAAAGCATTTAACATGGTAAAACTACATGATTTTTCTTTTCCTCATCAGTTCAAAAAAACTTTAATCATGACATCAGAATTACAAATAACAAAAAAATGATTCAAGCTCCGTCAATAAAATACAAGATAAATTAAAAATGACTCAGGATCTCATTTCTTTTCTTTGTAATGTTAATTTCTTGTCAAATGAATCCAATGCTTGTTTTACAAAGGCAAATGCGCAGCGTATTTTATTACAAAACTGGTTGGCAAAATAATTATAAAGCTTTCAAAGGTTTTGTTTGGTTGTAATACTGCAGAGAATTAAGATTCATGAAATAAGTGACAGCGTTTTGAATGAGATCTCTGCCGCTCATGAAGCATTCGTATTTTCTGTAGTCCATCGCGATTGTAAAGAGCAGGTCGTCTAAGGAGTCTCCAAAGCGGTACTAGAAAGCCAAGAAAATATGCACGTTAGTTTTTTGGTTCGTTGCAATGGAAATGCACAACAAATTTTGAATGACTTACCTCATGCCAAATTTTGTAGATCCAAGGAAACATGGATTTTCCAGAGTAATCCAGAGTTTTGAAGAATGAGCCATAATTTCCGTGGATGATGTAAACGCCTCGCGTGTAAATGTCATGACAAAAACAGTCGGGCTCCGGGCTTCTCCAGCTCCAACAAATTTTCTTGCCTTGATTTTCCTCAGATTTCCACGGGCAGTGAATCCAGTAAAAGTTGAAGATGCAACTCAGCGTCATCATGAATTCTGAACCGAAGGTCCAACAAACGGAATCATAATTATTTTTGACAACAAAAAATCAATTTTTCTCAGTTACCAACTAAATTTTTTGTTTGACGTACGTGGTTTTTCGTGGAAAAAAATATTGAGAATGTCTTGATCCGCCAGGGTAATTTTCGACTTGTTTGCTTTGTACGTTTTGATAACTTGCTTTTCAAATTGAAAGGCGCGCATTTTTGTAAGATTCATAAGCATAATTCCCGCGTTAAGTCCACGTGGGCCGAAATAGGAATGAGGTCTGGACGGATTGTAGATTGACGCCCCATGTAAATATTCCGTGTTTTGTGTGGCTGCTGCAAATTGCAACTCGTCCATTCTGGAGAATTCGGTCCAGAATTCAGAGAGGTTGCCCATGACGAGTGTGTCCGTGTCCAGGTAAATCAAAGAGTCAATGTGTGGAAGAAGGGACTGCAATTTAATTTAAAAGCTCAAAAGTTTTCTCATCAGTTTAAAAAAAGATAATAGAAAATATTAAAAGAGTCTTTACAGGAAAAAAGAGTCGTTGATTCGTGCAGTTCAAGTACATTCGTCGCCAATCTACACCGTTTTCTGCATCAGGAAAAGACACAATGTGAATTTCTTGTGTGAAACTCGCTCCCAGTTGCTCAATTGCCATTTCTTTCAGTCGCGGAATCTACGAGATTTAAGGAAAAATGCTTGTGAATGATTAATTAATTTGCTTGTCAACTAAATTCTGAAGTAAAAAGATCACCATATTAAATTTGAGAAGCGGCATCGTTTCTTCATCCGTGAAAATGATGATGTGTAAATTGGCATCCTGACTAAAAAGTACTGCCGTTTTTAACATATTAATCACAAGTTGCACATTTCCACAGGCGACAGTTGCTAAATTTATAGTTAACCTCTTTTTCAAATTTCGGTTCAAAAGTTTTTGGTGATTCTTTCTTGGCCTTTCGGCCAAATTGTCAATTTCAAGTGGATTTTCTTTTCTGTTGACAAAGTCAAAGGAATTGTCACCGCCATCACTTAACATAATTTGAATGACTCTGATTACAAACCCCAGGAACATGAGAACAATGTAAACACAGAGGGCGCCACCACACAGTCGGAGCACAGACAAAAGTTTCATTTTCCTCCACTGTACAAAACAAAGTAATTGATTGTCACTAATTGAAAGTGGAAAGCCTTCAAACTGGAAAACAATTTGATTTTTTTACGTGTTTTCGCAATTGCGTACTTTTGCAAACCACAAATAGTCTAAATCATGCCAATGCCCAATTTTGAAACTCACTTTTTAAAATATTCATTGTCAGTAGGTAGCGAAGCTTTTATTTTGTCCGTCTGAGGAGGCAGTGTAAACAGTTACGAAATTCAGGGCCGGTCTTTTGATTTTGACGCCCCAAGCAAACTCTAACCAAAGGCGGCTGGCGCTCGAAGCCAAAACATGGCGCGATCTTTTTTAATATGGGCGCCCCTTTTATAGATTTTTGGGACCATTTTCCCAACTTTTACACCCTTTTTCTCAATTTTGGCCCTTTTTTGAACTGACGCCACTTTCTCGATTTTGAACGTCATTTCTTGTTTTTGGCGCCCCTGGCTCATTTTTGGCGCCATTTCCCTCTTTTTTTGCACCCCTGTGTTAATTCGGTTACCTACCCCTAAAAGCGACCCTGCTAAAATGTGTTGTCTCATTTTTTCCAAAAAATAAAATTTTGTAAAATTCAACCAAGTTTTAATGCACTACGAACCGGCGAAAGTTAGGAGAATTGACGGACAGAATGGTAGAAACCAGGAAATCCTAGGGCTGCGCTACCATAAAAACCAGCTGTGCAAATAAAGCTATTTTGAACTCGTTAAGGAGGAACCAAACGCACTGATTTGAAAAATTGTGGTTTGAAACCTTGTTTGCAAAGTCAATAGTCTCCGTCTCGTCGAACATGGAAATTTGAATGTGAGGTTTCCAACGGATTTACAATTCTGTGTACGCTTGTTTGTTCTTCCCCGCAATAGAAACTCAAAGCTATTTCTTCCATTATCGTGCTTTGAATCCATGCCCAATATTCAAATTGAGTCAAATTCAATGATAGACGTAACATCTGAGTAAACTTTATATGTGCCGGAATTTGGTCGATGAGAAAAGAAACGCAATTTTTCTAAATTCCGCTGTTCATGGACTCATCAGCCAACTTTATTTCGCTACTTTGTTGTTTTTATACTCTGAATCAAATTAGCTAAAGTTTTTATGTTCCTCTCAATAATGCTGAATAAAATCAACCTTCGTTTTGTGATTGGCGCGGCACTGTTGATTACTCCGCTTGTTATTCTTTTTTTGAACGATTTTTCCTCGTTCAATAGGCAGTCGAAGCGGGACAAAATACCAACATTTCATGACATTGGGATTGAAACGGGAACGGACAAAGTGACATATCACAAGTATGAGTGCGTGTATGAAGATGCACTCGCCCCCTATCGGCACATTCCAGGGCTCAAAATTCTGGAGATTGGTCTCGGCTGCACAATGTAAGCATGAATAAAGTCCTCCCTTCACGCCGATTTTTTGTGGGCTTGAAATCATAGTTCAGAATTTGTCCGTTTGATGGCGCCACTGAAGAGTTCCAAAACGTGTCACTAGATGGAACCGCACTGCAGTTCAACTGTGACCGCTAGAGTAGCATTTATACACGGACACGATGACTCCAATAGTCAGCTTCGCTTCCTAAAAAAGATAACAGAAAACAGTTTCCTTTTACTAATTTAAGCTTGTATTTTAAATATTTAGGAACTACGGACCTGGAGCGAGTTATCATCTGTGGAGCAAATACTTTGACGACGCTCAGGTCTACTTTCTTGAGTATGATCGGAGCTGTGGAGAAAAATGGGCCAAATCATTGGAATCCCTTCGATCGGCTGTACATGAAACTGGAAAAGGAAATGGAAAAAAAGTAAAACTGCCCATCATGAGTTATGGAGATCAAGCTGATCCGATTCTTCTAGGAAAAATGGCGGCAGAGCATGGACCGTGGGACATAATCGTTGATGATGGCGGACACACAATGAACCAACAAATCACGAGTTTTAAACACCTTTTTCCAGCTGTAAAACCCGGTGGCATCTATTTTCTTGAGGACCTTTCCACATCCTTTGCACCACAACTTGGCGGAACTGTGACGGGCGTCAACTCTCCGAGGGTCAATACAAGCATAAGTTTAATAGCCCAAATTTTTGCGGATTCCATTTCCGTGAATTTGTCCTGGAATCGACGGATCGGCGTGGGGTCGGAGATGGACAAACTCACTTGTTGCGATGAGATTTGTGCTTTCAGAGTCAAAAGGAAGTGACAACTTTGGTTTCAAAATCCGATTAAGGCAGTTAAACTGTCACATTTTCTACCTCAAAACTCTCTAGCTTAGCTGAGACGTTTACAATTTTATTTATTCATGTTTTTGTGTCCTGGAATTTTGAGCTCAGGTTTTCTAAAATGGTTCCGAATCGCCATATTTTTAGTGGCCTTCTTTATGAATTTAATTCATGCCTACGGGAAATAAATGCTGTACAAATGAGGGAATCATAACACATTTTTGCATCCCTATTTAAGGTATTTTAAATTTAACATCTCATGAACGTATTAATTAAGGCTGCATCAAGCATTTAAACCTTCAACTGGAACGATTTTAAAAATTGGTGCAGATTCCAGGATGTTGAAAATTAGTCCATCTCATAGCATGTGATACGTCAGCAGACTGAAAAATCTGAATTTCAGACCGGAAATCGAACAACTAACTGATTCAAACTAAATACATTCGATCTACTTTTTAAATTCGTGAGAGAACAAAGGCCAAAACCATTAAAGGATGCAAGAATGATTCTAAAATTTTGAGAACAGCAGCACCATTTTTTTAAACAAATAAAAACTCCACAATAATAAAACTTTCAACAGTTGTGTGCTGATTTACTTTGGATTTGGATTTCAAATGACACTGATTTTGTGGTTTTTATCTCCAATCAAAATGGACATGAGGCCGGGAAAAAACCAGACAAAAGTAAGCAAGAACAGCTTTTCATGTGTTGAAAGATAAATAATACTATTGATAGCAGACATTCACAAACTGTCTAGAAAGTCCCTAAAACTTTTTCATTGCACTTGAGCCTCCTCCATTTTAAACATGAGTATATTGTAAATAGATCGTGTGTTTATACAATGGCTGACATGGCAGCTCTAAAATCTAAACTCTAGAACTAGACTCTAGACTCTGAATTGTACGTATTCCAATAACTGACACTGTTCACGAGAAACCCTGAATATTACACAATTCTCATGTCGAATCAAGCGGCAACAACAGTGCATCGATGGCGAAGGGTGGATGTTTTCTGTAGCATCGTGGCCTTTGCTATATTTCTCAACATTTGTTTCTATGCAGTTTCTGAGACATTCCGAAATCGTGAGGTTACTATGCCAGAAACGCCACAACGCCACCTTGTGAAATTCCAGCAACCCAGTGACAAACAGTGGACGTTCAATGGAGTCGAAAAAGAGGAGAAAGTCGAAACAGTTGAAAAGACATTTTATGAGCTTGGGGTTGAAATACAAGCGACTAAAGTGACTTTTCACTCTTATCAGTGCCTTTATGAGGAAGCTCTCGCCCCCTATCGGCACGTCAAGGGACTCAAAATCCTCGAAATTGGTCTTGGATGTGGCATGTAAATCCCATAAATTTTAAATGTTTATTCCCCTGATTTGAAAAACTTTTAAGATTCCGCCTTTTTAAAAAATTTGTATTTTTCTTACTATTTTAGGCCATCGGGCCCTGGAGTGTCCTACACATTGTGGACCAAATATTTCCTCGACCCCAAAATCACCTTCATGGAATATTTGATAGATTGTGGAGAAATTTGGTTTAATGAGCTCAGAAGAAATGCAACCAAAAGTGGAGACATTTCAAAACTCCCCACCATGTTTTACGGGGACATGAGAGAAGAAGAGGATTTACGTCGAATGGCGGAGGAACACGGTCCGTGGGACATTATAATTGATGATGGTTGGCACGAGCCATTTTGTCAAATCCCTGCTTTGAGAAGTCTGTTGAAACATGTAAATCCCGGTGGGACTTATTTCATCGAGGATCTCTTCATGTGGGGGAAGAAACCGGAAAATGGAACCCTAATTCAAATTTCTCGACTGATGGCCCTCTCAATTGCTCAAAAGTATGGGAAACACATGGATCAAGGCTTGTTTCAAGACTTGGCATCAGATTGGGATACGCCGGGAATCGGCGAAAGGATTAATCGAGTTAGCTGCTGTGAAGCCATGTGTGCAATTCGACTAAAGGATAAATTTTAATTTTTAAATAATAACTAGTTTAAGATTTAAGAAGAATGCACCAAATTTAAATAAAAAATCTAAAAAAAACACACATTTTCGGTCATTGACATAAATTTAACTTGGACGCGAAGCTGACTTCAAAAATACGAAATTGTGTCGGTCTACTGTATAGAGTTTCGGCCGTGTTGTTTGAAAAATGTTTAAAACATGTACACTATTTCAAAATTTGTGCGCTAGATGTTGCCGGCAGAGTTCCAAATTTTTCCGCTAGATGGCTACTTGAATAATTGATGCAAAGCTCTGCACACAGACGGATGGACAAGAGCACTAGTCAACTTTGCCCCCTAATAAAAAAAAGGAATGAAGGGATGAAGGCATTTCGTTTCAATGTATAAAAATTTATTTTTGTTGTAGTCATGGTAACCCGAATAATATAAAAAATTGAGGAAAGAAGGCGATCTTTCATCTTCCTGATTTAAAAATAAAATTAAGAGTGGAGCTCTGAACTTTGAAGAAAGGGATATCTAAAATGGCGCATAAAATCTCCACATTCCTCTTGTACTTGTTCCACATCGGACCATTTCAACACTTTCCGCCACACTTGTGCCCTCTCCCTGGAATTCTTGAAGGTTGACATGGGATCGCTGCTAGAATTTTTTTTAGCAAGGGCGTGACTCTGAACATACTCTTCAATTTTATCACTCCAACTCATCCCAAGATTTTGGAGTATCCTTTTGAAATGCCCCAGCGGATTCCTCACAACATCTTCATACTTGACAACTTGTACTCGATGTGGATACTCCGCTTCCAGATATTTTATCTCCTCGAGATCTACAGCCAGCGATTGACACAAAGTGGTGATGTAACCACAACTTGTATCATTCCTACAAAACGTCACGTTTAATCTTGAAGCCCAAATTCCTCTAGGATCCCTCACGAGGTAAATTATCCTTGAATTTGAGTTCTCGAATCTCGTCAATAATTCTCGACCTGCGGCTCCACGAAGTCTCACGAGTTTTATTAGTTGAACGGGGTACATTTGGCATGTGGGGTTGAGAAATTTCGGGGTGAAGCACAAATCCCCAATTTTTTTGCACTGCTCCGTGTTCAACTTGGGATTTAGTGTGAATAAATAAGCGCTGTATTTCTGTGCAATCGTCATGTAGTCCTTCACGTCCTCAAAATGGCATTCGCTGAGTTTTTTTACAGTTGCCAGAGCCTTTTCAAATTCTGGACCAGATTCAAAATACTGCGCAGTTTTATACGAAACACACATTAAAAATTAGAAATTTCAACTGAGGCATTTTTAAATTCTAATTTGAAGCGGGAAAAAATAAGTGAGAATTTTGCGTACTTTATCCTCGTGATAAATGAGAGGTTCATAGTGATAGAAAATCTCGGGATGTTGACTCAGAGCCTCCCCAAAAAAAGAAGAACCGGATCGTCGAATTGTCAGAATAAAAACGGTCATTTTCTTTTTACCACATCTAGAAGAAAAACAAAATGTCACATTGAAAACCCGGAAAAAGTACCATTGAATTTTAAAATTGGTAACATATTAGAAAAAAATGACCAACTTTGATGTTTTATTCATCTTATAATTTTCAATCTCTCGAGTCAATTCCGCAAGAGCTGTTTCTAGTGCAAAAGTCATGTTTGGAGTAGTTTCGTTTTCATGGTGATTCTCAGTCAAATTTACCGCTGCTGAATTAAACACAAGTTACATTCCTGGATTATTTTAAACTTGACAAAAATATAGTCGAATATGATGTTTTCTTATTATATCCTTCCGAGCAATTTTTTGAACCACCTTGTAAAATCTGTGGAACTTTCTCTGTTGATTTTTCTCCTGTTGAATGGTTGCCATAGCCACGGGTCACAGGATGGTTGATTTTGCCATCAAACAACTTGAATTTAATAGGAACAGTTAAAAACAGGAGAAGGAGTAGGACGCCAATTTTGAGGAAACGAATGAATGAAACGCGTGGGAAAAATGAGAGTTGTTTGGAAGCTGTTGAATCCATCAGTATGATAATTTTTTCATAAATAGTTAAACTCACGAAAGTAAATTAAAGCAGCTAAAAAATGAGACAGAGACTTAAAAACAAAGTTGAAATCTCTATAAAAATATGAGACAGTCCCCCAGTTCAAAGTTCTTAGCAGTTCTCAATTGGCAAAAAAATCATATTTTCCATTATCGAATCTAAATTCATGACCTCGCACAAAATCAGTTGATTGAATTTTAATTTCAACTAGAAATAAATAAATTCAAGGTGAATTCATTTTTGTGGCTTTTGGCTTTTGTAACCCATCAAAAAATTTGCAAAGAGCCAGACGAGAATGTCAGCGACAGACAACAGACGGATCTACATCAGTAAAAATGCACATGTAGTTGATTTATATCATGCACATTTTCTACTGTAAAACTGTACAAATGTATTCAATTCAAGTTCAAGTCATTCATCAATATTCATGAAACAGGTTTTGAAAGAGGAGCATTTCTAATTTTAGCATTCCCTTTGAAAGTTCAATTCAAACTTCAAAGGACACAAGAAGCGCCATCTACCTCTTTGTTTGTCGTGTGAATGACGTTGATTTAGTCATTCTTGAGAAATATAAAGGTGTCCACTGAATCAATATCCA
>JAQGBI010001195.1:0-10920 GCA_034698325.1 Sminthurinus elegans
ACTGTACACTGAACATGGGAGAATATACTTATCACAAGTTTGTATTCAAACTGACTCTACATAAATAATATTGATACGAGGAAAACTATTCTTGCTACATTGAACAAATATAGAGTAAAATAGGAGCAGAATAGGAACTGAGTATCTCTACACAGTCAATATCCATACATATATCTACATTGAATAAACAGAAAATGCGAAAAATAACTGCTTTACACTGGTTTCCGAACCAGATATTTCCAGTTTCTCCTCGATTTCAAAATCAGGAGGAGAGCTTTGACAGTGCTAATGAATATTATAATTGAACAGGAGTACGAGGAAAATTGGAACGTGAGTATTTATAGTTTATAGAGTATTGGATAACTTTTACACATGCTTTACTTGTTTACTTGATTATATCAAAAGGAACGAGGTATTGTGTACTACAGGTATAAAAACGATACTCGTATTCCGGTTACCTATGTACATATTTATTTATTGCTATCGATTACTTTGACGTAAAATTTTGTAGAGATGCAGCATAAAACATCATCATAATCATGATAATAATAATACTACAAACACTGTTATTCCTGTTGATGGTAAATTAAATCTGTATATTTGTACCGTTCCATTTTTTAATCAACCATGGAAATCCAAGTGAAACAACTTCAACTTTAAAAGCCTTCAGCATAGAGAATAGAGAATTTCAAAACTGATGAAACAGATACCCTTCAAATTTCTTTCTATATCCTCTATTCACTCTACACTGTACACATAATATTATAGTTTATAGTCTGTTATAATTTATACATCATGTGTTACACGTTACATATAATTGCTAGATTTGTGGTTCCAGGAAATTTTGTTTTTGATGAAAATAGCACAGCAGTATCTGACACAAACAAAAGCAGTCCTACGTCATTTCCATCAACCACGCCATGTAGAATACAGAGGATAGAAGAAGATGGTTGGACGTCATGCAATTAAAACAACAAAAAAAGGCTGCCATCCCCATTTCACGCTAAAAACCTTCACTTCCCATTTCCCATGTACTTATTACTATATACAGTAGAATAAATTTGAAATACCGGATACCGAATTCTTGCGGACATTCTGGCGCACCTTTATATATTTTGTATTTTAATCAATTCCACACTAAAAATATGTGTACATGTAAATTACATCAACTTCCAACCCACCTAACAAGTAACAGCCACCAACCTCCGGCACAATTCAGAGACTTGATGGACTTTATTTCGTAGAAATACCACATGTGTCATCATGAATATCTGTCTGATTGTCCTATACGGGATACATGGAGCTTGGAGTATGGATTTAGGATATTTTATAATGGCCATAGTCCATAGTTGTGACAAATATATAGAGCGAACTTCATGCATACATATTTCCAGTTTCCAGTCACTGATTGAACATTAGAATGAGAAATACAAAAAGTAGTTCCTAACTCATCTCAAGTTTAACTTTTAGTAGGAAAATCAATAATATGTAATATAAATTTTATTTTTTGACAACTTGATGAAAATAGTGCAAATTTCAAATTCATACAAATATAGCACCCGAATAGTTAAAGTCTATTTTCCCTGTTCTCTTTTTCTACAACACACGGTTGCAAATTACAAAATGATACTATGTAGAAGAAACCAGAAAAGGCGTGGTGCATATTGCAAATAATCGATTGCATGCCACAGGTCATTGAATTCTAGGTTTGAGCGCATTCCCAATGCATCCATAGTCTATATTATTTTTACATGTACTACACATTTATTTTGATACAATATACTAGTACAAAATATACATCATTCATCATCCTTTTAAGGAAATTAAAAATTAAAATTGGTATTCAATTCATCAATTTGTCACCCGAGTAAACAAGTTTACATCAAGTATCATGGATAAGGAGTATATATCGAAAAATAACCATTTCTGACTGTGTCAATAGACGACAGACTGCATTACAAATTACAAACTATAAATAGCAAAAAAAAAAAAACAGAAGGATCAAGTCAAATGCTATTGTGTTTGAATGTATTGTGTATGCAGTGTGCAAAACATGTTCTGTCTGTCCATCTCTCATTTCTCATGGCAGATTGTATGTGTAGACTGGAGACTTGGACTTGTAACTTACAGAATAATATATTACAGCCACGCACGGAATATTATATTATGTAAAACTCCATGTTCTGTGCAGACTACAGACTACAGACATAAACAAACAAATCTACAATCCACAAAGAAAAATAGCCCAGGTGGAATTGAATGAATGGCAAAAAAAACGGAAGTAGAAAACCGGTTGGTTCATGTTTCATGTTCCCTCATTAAATCTGAACTATTTATTTAAAATTTAGTATTTGGAGAAGCAGGCAACCTTTTTTTATACAGAAACTTACACATCTACTGTCTATTTATACAGAATACAGATTGAAGGAAAATTGAAGGCTTTGTTCGTCTCTGATAAAGAAGAAGAATTATTTTTACCACATCATAGAAATAAAAATAGACAATAACGATGGTCAATACATATATTCATTAAATAAGTTAAATTCGTATCGCCTGTATTTTGACTCCTGAATGTCCAATCTACAATTTAAAATCTCTCAGTGCTCAGTACTAGTTGCTCATAAAAAAAATGAAGATAAAAAAGGGTGCGAAATTTTAGAATAAAAAACTTGTACAACTTTTTTTTTGTAGAGGTACGCCTTCTAGTTTCATTTTTATCTGATTCCCATTGTGCAAGTTTTTATAAGGCATAATAAAAAAACTCGCCTCCTTATCAATTATTTTTGTATAGCTCATTAAAAATTAGAAACAAAAGTTCTTCATGTCCTTCTTGCAATGTGCCATGTTGAATGAGCAAAAATGTGTGAGTAAAATATCTAGATAAAATGTAAGCCATCTTTTGAATCTTGAAATCTAAAACCCTAGACAATAGTAGTTAAACATAAATTTTTTGAAAAGCTCTACAACAAATTACAAGTGACAAAAGTGCATGCATAAAGTACATCTGGGCACTCTGCAATTTGACTGTAGTGTCCACATAATAAAAAATGACTTAAATGTGTGTTTTTGGAGCGGTAAGTTTCATTTCAAAAAGGAATACATGTAGGAAAAGGAACACATGACTGGTAGCTGGTACATTGTACATGGAAGAGAGTTTATCACACTTTATTATACTTTTTATTTATTCACTCTAAATTGCTCAAGTCAAATGTCGTTAAACTCAAGAGCAATAACAACAAAAGCAAACAGCAACAACAGTTGATTGATAAAAAGTATTCATTATTCATGTTTATACTGTGAACTACTATATACACCAGCACAAAGTAAAGTAATTCAACAGAATATACGTAGGAGATGTCAGAGACAGACTTGTGGCCTATCTCGGAAATCCAGTACACTATTTTTTTATGTCCCTACAATTTGCAAAAGTTATTTACTCGGGGTAGTTGTAGTTGAATAACAACAAAATAAAACCACAATCATTGTAGTTTATTGTGTATTAATAAAATTATACATAATAAGTTTCAAGTCGTTAAAATAAAATCCATGTTTATTTATTCCAAACTTTAAACAGTAAAAGAATAAAGAATAATGATAATAATAAAAAAGATGCAGAGTGCAGAGTTTGCCTTCTCTCTTATCCAATAAACAGTAAACAAGTTTACTCCAGTATCCAGTACTAGTTTGTAATAGAGTTTATAGAGTGTACTTGAAACTTTTCTATTAGTTCAGGCGGGACTACTGACTATTGAATAGAGAGAAAATAGTGTTACTATACACTTTACAATGAAATTGTGTAACACATCCAACACCATTGTGATCACTCTTTCCACTTTCCATCCTCTATAATGAATGCCAAAAAGTATGTGCAGAATGTTGTAAAGTCAAACTTTTTGAAAATCAATTTTCAACAGTTTCATAACTGATAATTACTCACATAAAAATACAAAACAGAGCAAAACATTTGACTATATAAATTTGAATAAAGTGGGTAGTGGGTCGTTAGATTCCCACAAGTAAATTTTATTCAATTATTACTATAAGCTTGAATCTCAACATCGCATTTTGTTTTTCAATCCTCATTCAATACTTCATACTCCATTTGTACATACTATCCAGTGTGAAATTCCTACCTTTCCCCTGTTAAGAAGTCTAATATTATTAATTCAATGTGTAGAACTTACTGAAATATTTTCCTGAATCCGGAATGAATAAATGAGAAATGAACAGTTAAAAGACCTCGGAGTTATGGTCCGAGAGCACGAAAAACGAAAATATGTTCATATAACAGTTAATCTCAGGGAGTTGGATGGAGTATGGAGAATTTTAATTTATAAGGATTTTATGAGTTCTACTGATGACTGATAAGACTTCTGTTTGTCGTCTTAATGTCTTTCTCTCTTTCTACCTCGTGATAAACGGAGACAAAATGTCTAATGTCTTAAGTCTTGAGTATACATTGAAAAAGAGAAGGCAAAGCAACTAAATGCACCACTACAAGTTTTAGGATTTGTTTTTTGTACACACACATACACAACAAAGTTTTCTATTTCTATTTGCCATCTTTAACTTCACGCAAGTCACGCAAGTTAACCTACGTACAATCCAGATTCTAGATCCCAGACTAGAACAGAACACAGTCCAAATTTCTTGAAACATTCCAAACCAAGAACCAACACGCACGCATGTATATATTTGTATATACCCATAATCTTGAAACAAACTACACAAAATACGAAAAACACCACCACACACCTGTCAGCTTTCCTTTGTGGAAATTGAAAACAGTAGATGTGGTCATTGTTTATTTACTCTTTACTCTTTACAGTTTACAGCAGTCCTCTTGAGACTTAACCAAGTAAGTGCTTATGCAAATATGTAGATTACGTATATCAATTTACGCAGTTTTTGCATTGAACTTGCCAGTCTAATCTTCCACATATATAATAAATGTAAATATTGTACATTTTTAAGATACAAACCATTTACAGTGAAAAAGATTCAAAGAATGGAACAATTGAAGGATTTTTGTAAATTCTTTGAAACAGGGCTTTATCATTTATAATATTTTAAGTTGAAATATTTAAATTCCTTCAATCCGCAATGTTCAAAGTTGATAATATTAAGTAGACTGACTGTAAAAGATGAGAAATGAAACCATGATTTCAACTCTTCATACTCCATACTATTTTCCATTTTCGCATATCTTTTTATCCCATCTTTATTCGTTTGTTTCTCATGATTACATGTTCTCATGATGTTCTGGAAGATTGAAGATGTTTTGGGTCATACATCATTTATTCAAGATATCATGGTACTATTATTATTATTATTACTATGATACAGCCTAGTGCATAGCATACTGTATGCTGCATACAGCATAATTCTACATTCTGCCTGTAGTTAGTTGAATGAACAAGTGAGCAAGTGACTCACTTATTTAGACTGATTCAAAAGAGGTTCGCGGGTCGTAATTTCTTCCATCCTTTTCCCTGTTTTGAATACTAAGTAATATCCAATTCAAAAATTATTTTTATTTTCTATGCCTATTTCTATCCAACATTCTTGTACTTTTGACTTTTGTACATTGTACACTATACACTATAATAAAATACCATCTTAAATATCCATGAAATCCACATCAGTGGAGATCATGATGCCATCACTCTCCATGTCACTGAAAGTCATGTCATGTCAAATCAAATTTCCAGACATCATTTAGCTATTCCTTTTCAACTTTTGTTCAAGAATTCAAAGCATGAGGATGAAAAACTCGAGTTGAATTTTTTTTTCACGTTCTCCCAATATAATAGATGTAACAATTTATGTATAATTTATAAAGCATAATATATAAAACATATGTAGAGTGTGCATTGTATACAGATACAAATGTTATTTTCTCATGATGTAAACGCTATAGGCTCTCTTCTGACTTCTGACTTCTGACTACTGCCTTTTGACATACTAAAGAAAAGAGAACCATTATAAAAATTTTAAGTACTGGAATAATAAAAAGAAGAATTTTCAAGTTCTTTTAGAGTTAAGACAGTCACAGTCATTGTGAATATGTAAACTTTTAGTGTTACTTCTGACCACCTCTGTCATGTGTGGTTTCCTCCTTGCTTTCAAAAAACTCTGTTGTACGCTGTGCACATAACATACATGTCATAGTCCACAATTCATAACGTTTCATTTATCACAGGACACATGATACAGGAAACAAATTGTCTGTCACAGAATACAAAACTATTTTCTTTTCCAAATCCACAATGTCAATTGCAAACCAATTCTGCCTCTCAAATCAAACATGTCATTGAAGCATAAAAATGACCGGATGTCAAAAACACAGGAAAACCAGTATTAGAAAAGGTATCATGTGAGCCATTTTTTTTTATTGTGCGTGTACCTCTAAACTCTAAATTCGAGTAATTTGTTCATTCATGTAGCAAAATAATGCACTATTTGGAAAAATTAGGCACAAATCCTACACTATTATTCATTGGCAAAAGGTATCAAGTATCAACTACCAACTGCTGTTACAGGTTGAAAAAGCTGGTTACTTTTTGGTATAGATCTTTGAACCAGAACACCGTCCTCAAATACCTTGCAAAACTCTTTGTTCAATTTTTTAGTTTTGCTCATACATAATACTTATATGTATTTGTCTAATGACTACAAGTTCACGTCATGAATATAACTACTAACTACACCAACATAATATATAAATTGAATTTGCATGTTACATTTTTTACAGCATTCGTGCAAAATTACACAAAGTGGATTCCACACTTATATTATTGTCCTTTACAACTCTGTAGCTTTTAAACATGAAACCAGTTGCAAAAATAAATGCAATAGTTACAATTTAAAATACATTATTTATTTTTGTACAATCCAATGTGATGCTCTCTGCCAAATGCCAGTAGACTGGATGGCCATAAATAATAATGTTAGCAGCAAAAGTAATAGTAACAATAAAATAATGGAAAATCTGTTCAAGTTTTGCCTTTAGCATAATACACTGATTACTGATATACATTTTATACTGAGGCTTGAAGTAATTGAACAAAAATCAATTGGACCCCTTTACGTTTTATATTCCTTTTCGTGGTTGTAGTCGAGTCACGAGTTGAGATGAACTCACCAAACACCATAGTAAAATCATCATTAGCTTCATCATTCTCCTCATTCGCATGATGTATGCGCATAATATGAAATAAAATTCAAATGTAAAAGACGACGACTATGAAGATGATGCAGAAGAAGAAGAACGAGCAGAAGCAGCACAAGAAATCAAATCAAGACAGACAAATTCCTAAACACTTAATATTTCATGGAAACTCGACTCCGAATTCCGTACATATACAACACACAATGTACAATGCAGACGTAATGCTCTCAGCACAGTATTTTCAAATATGAGGGTTTGAAGGTTATAGAGACGAAGTGATGATGTTTGATGTATGTCTAATACCTGATACATCATAAACACACTGCATGTACTGGATAGCATAAAACCCAAAACATACCATGGATGCTTAAGTAAGATTTTTACCATCTTTTACATATTTATTAGGGGGAAACTCAAATACCAAATCTATAATCAAAATCAGAGTTGAAGAATTCAAGGCTACGCGCTTTGTAAAAAAAAATTCAAATGTATGCAGAATGAATAATGAAGACCTTGATACAATAGAATATAGAATAGACAATACAATGCGATATAAAATATAATGGAATTAAATCTCTGCAGTTTCTTTTCAATTTGCATACAGTGTGGAAAATGGAAATGTTCAGAATTGAGAATTGAGATTTGAGTGTAGCATCTAGTACTGCATGGCCTATTATTCTTTCATTAGTAAAAAATTTCGCCTTATTTGATTCTTGTGTTTTCCAGAAACAGATGTATTATTTTATACAATTATTATTGTAAGGCTGTATACTACATATATAAATTATAAATGCAGTATATTAGACGCCCACAGTAAATACACGTTGCAGTTTTATAAAAAAAACATGGCAAATGTTTTTCAAAGAAACAATGTACTGTGTATACATTGGCATTGCACATAATATATATTTACACAAACAAAACACGTTGTGACTTGTGATAGTGTAGTAGGTATAGGTGTTTTGGCAATCCAAGCAAAGCGGCGATTTAGAATCACCAAACATAACTGGATGAGTGTCAATATGGCACCACACAAGTCCATATAGAGAGACAAAACAACTCTCAACTTTTCAAGTATTACATGACATTAGCACCGACTATTAAACTTTGGAGAGTGGTGTCACTTTCTGTCTAGCTGTCACTATTAGAATCAACTTGCTACTCAATCAACTATTAACTCGACCAGAGTGTTTGGTATTTGGCATTTGGTGTTTACGAAACCGGCAGTGAGAGACAGAAGGAGATGAGTACATGTCAAAGTATTTAGTATTTGATGTACTCCGACAACCATTACTAGTATTTCATCCACCCATCCCCATAAATAAATGTACATACAGTCAGCAAAAAAGTAAAACAAATAACGTTATTTGAGCATGATATTATTATAAAAGATATCATTTATACATCCGTAGCTTATTTGACTACAAGCTAATCATAAAATAATAGTAATAATAATAATTATTGTTATTAGTTATTATCAATAAGTAGGAAGGCTTACACAGGATTCACATTATTATTTTTCAATTTTGTTAATTTTGCCTTATTATTTACAATTTAATGATGGTATGCAGATATAAAAATCACTTGCAGTAGTAAGACTATGATTTTATTTGAATTCGAATGAGAGAATGAGGACAGGATTGGGTTTTTATGATATTATATACGTGGTATACGATAGTATACGTGCGAGGTGTGAGTATACAATCATATTATGTACTGTGGATTTACTTACTCACCTACATTCATTCAACAAAGTATCATTATCAATGTTATTACTCTCTGCTCATTTACATGAGCGTATTATGTGGACAACGGACATTATACATATCATGTTATGTGAGAAAACGGTACTCGATGTAAAAGGTAAAAGTGTTCATTTCATTCAAGAACTGCAGGCTGCTTGCAGATTGTAGATAGCCGACTCCTGAATATATGAAGATGAAACCCGAGAACCAGAGGACAAACCAAGTCATGAACATATCAAAAATCAAAACCCGGAATACATGTATAATACTACATAGAGTGAATGTATTACTCACTACTCACAAAATGTTAATATGTACGCTGTAGATCAACTTGAACGGCACACTACATATTATACCGTGCAGTACTGTAATTTATAACTTATCAGGAGAGCAACAACTGTCTTCAAGTTCCATCCATTAAATGTCTTTGCCTATTGTCTACTAGTGACATTATTATAGTTGATGCACTTTTCTTTGTTTTTGTTTCCTTTTTCTGTTTCAGTCTTTCTAATCCATTCAACCATTATTTAAAATATCTACAATCTACGACACAAACACAAAAACGCACACAACATCAGTGGAAATATGAATGATGAAAGGAAAGGAAATACGATGAGCGATGAGTAAAACATAGAATGGAGAGTGGAGAGAGAGAGAGTGAATGAGTGTACAGCACAAGTATGAATGAAAAAAAGAAAGAATACGTGAAGAAGAATTATGGTCGTACATATATTTATGAATACATAATTGAGAACAGTGAAAACGTGAAGAATATTTGATAACCTACTAACCTAACTTTTAGCTTGAAACATACAATCATATAATATAACACGATACACACTACATTGTCAACTGCATAGACTTTAGACTAGACTTGTGTTGATGTTGATGATGTGATGAGTGAGTGCAGTGTACTGGCCAGACGTACATCACATAACGTATAGAATGTTTATCATACGAGTACACTAATGACTTGAGGAAATTCATCAAGCCTCATTTTCATTGTCAATGGACAATTAATGACTCTTTAAATAAGCCATCGGGCTCACTGCGCAGATACATCTGATACAGCTGATGCTTAAGCTATTTACTGTTTACCTATTATTTATTTAGTATCTATCAGCTATCTACACCGTTTACCTGAAACTTTGTTATATTTTTGAATTTTATACACGACAACCAACGAAAACAACTCCACTCCTTTATTATCTTCATTGCTCTCTCAAGTGTGAAATGTCTTTTATTTATTCTTCTTTTTTTTTCAATTTACCATCTAAATTTCTATACGCTCATCATACACTTTGCAACCTATCTATAGTTAACTTCTAATTACACTAAATATTCTGGACGACCCGTGTGCATTGTACTGTACAATTTGTACATACATACTTGATACTTTTATTTATTGACTAAAGCACGTAACCTACTTGTACTTTTGTTTCTATTCGGTACTCGATTTTCGATGCTTTAGTACTAAAAACTAAAATCTAATTCCAAAAGTTCACAGATTCATGATTCGTTTACTAATACTTTCCTTTCAATACATTGTAATATTTTTTGCATGAAGCTCACTACTAAAAAGTAATGTTCATGAGCTTCTGTAAACAAAAATCTTTTCTTCAAACTTATTCAACTCTCAATTTTCAATGTCAATTATCTTCTTTTTTTCTAGGATGCAGTGCAAAGATTTACCATTTACCAGCATGAAGTAAAAGGTAAAAGTAGCCGAAAAAAGGAAAATGGAGAAAGATAAAGAGATGAGCGACGAGAATGTAGGTGTATGAACTTTTCATACCTCATCATTATCATTATCTTCTACGAGCAAAAAGAAGGGACTATAATAACAACCTCATCTACAATAACTATTCCAACTGATTTTAACTGCAAACTATGTACAATGTACATAAAGTATAACAGCTGAACCATCTAAGATTTCTAAGATCCATAAAATGTACACAATGTATAATGAACACCATGGTTAATCTATAAAATGTATATAGAATG
>JAQGBI010001196.1:0-10918 GCA_034698325.1 Sminthurinus elegans
ATGGGGGAATCGGACTGGCAGTCACCACGGAATTGGTCCGAAGAAAGGCCGTCGTTATTATGGCCTGCAGAAACAAGCAAAAAACTCAACAAGCTATTCAAAGTATCAAGAAACTTTATCCACAGGGTCAAATCGTAAGCCTGTTTTTCCTTCAAAATATAAAGTATTCAAAAAATATTGATTTGGTTCATTTTTCATTGCATTTTTTTGGTTTCCGATTGAAGATCCCGGTGGAGCTGGACTTATCAAATTTGAACTCGGTTCGCCGATGTGCGTGGGAAATCAAGGAAAAGGTGCCTCACATCAACATCTTGATCAACAACGCGGGAGTCCTGTGGAACACAAGTAAAATTGAGAGGACAGACAAAGGATTTGAGACACATATTGCTACAAATTACCTCGGTCATTTTCTATTCACTCTCCTTTTAGTCAAACACATAAAAAAGGGCTGTTCGAGCAGGTACAAACATTATTTAAAATCCAAGAAATTTCCCAAAATGGGAAATATTTCTCAAACAAAAACGTTCGAGATAGTCTGTTGCTGTATAGATTCCTGAATTGCATGGCCGGCCTTTGGATTTTGGCGCCCCAAGTAAAGTCGAAGCAAAAGCAACTGGCACCCAAATCTAAACAAAATGGCACCCAAACTTTTCAATCTTTCTGTTGATTTTGACGCCCCTTTCATTCGATTTTTGAGCCTTTTCTCGAATTTTTGCCTCCGGTTTTCGATTGTGTGGCCCTTTTACGCGCTTTGGCACCTGTTCTCTCGTTTTTTGGCGCTTATTTTCTTTTTTTGCACCTATTCTCTCGTTTTTGGCGGTTATTTTCTTTTTATGCGCCCCTTCCTCGTTTTTGGCGGTTATTTTCTTTTTATGCGCCCCTTCCTCGTTTTTGGCGCCCCCTTTTTTGTCAATTTTGGCGCCCTTTTTTGTCAATTTTGGCGCCCCTATCTCCTCGACACCCTAAGTGGTTGCTTAGGTTGCTTATGCCTAAAACCGGTACTGCTCAATTGGAGGAAAACAGGTTGAAGAAAATCTATTTAAAACATGAAATATTTGTGTGGGGTCTGAATCAGAATAGTAACTGTGAGTTCTTCTGCCGCTCGATCTGGGAATTTGGACTTGGATGATTTAAATTGGGAAAAGAAAGATCGTCATCTGGGGTTCATGAATGTTCAGCCGTATGCGGATTCAAAACTAGCCAATTTTTATTTCTCTCGGGAACTTGGGAAAAAACTGAAGGGCACCGGCATCACAACTTACGCCCTCTGTCCAGGAATCGTGAACACTAATCTAACTGATACTTGGACAGGTTTGGCGAAATTTTTTTCAAAAACCATCTACTACTTTGGGGGCATCACAGCCGAAAGTGTAAATTCTTTAATTTCTTTGTATTCATAATAATAAATTGAAAAGACTGAAGCACATGTTTTAAGCAACTTGTTTTACATTTTGTACATTGTACACAGGGTGCGGAAACAGTTTTATACTGTGCATTGTCCAAGGATGTCGCGACCGAGACGTGCAAAGCTTATCGTTACAGATCTCATTGGAAGACAATGGATGATCAGTTGCAAGAAGACACTGCCTTAAAATTATGGGGAAAATCCGAAGAAATGACTGGCGTTAAATGGTCGTCAAGTTGTCTAAAATTAAAATCAGAAAAAACTAAAAATCTCCTCAAAATTCAAAGTACTTTGTAAGTCTCGGCTTAACAAACCTTGAATTTCAAATCAGTACAAACAGCGACATTGTACAAAAACAAAGCGGCGTCAAATCAAAGCCAAAGCCGTTGTCACGAAACCGGTTTTTGAATGTCGTAATTTACTGCTGAAAGTATACTGTCTTAATTGAACGAGAATTCCCCAGGAATTCTCAGGTGCAGGACCAATTTTGAATCACGAAGGCTAGTCTATCCCTTTTCTATCTAATTTTACATGGATTTCGAGTTTGGATTTCAAGAAACAAAATGGCATTCAACTTTTTTTCAATTTTATGCCCCGACCTTTCAAATGTCTTTTTTTTTTGGTTGTTTGTCTTCGACCGCTAATGGAAAGTTGAAACGATGAAATGTAAAACAGAAGGCAGAATAAAAATGATAAAAAAAATGTTTGTACGTGTCACATTTTTCAAAATCTTTTTTATTATTCATTCCAAAAGAGAAACATTAAACATTTTGAACTTTACATTTTCGGCTTTCAGATCGAACTGAAAAAATTTACATGAAAAATGAAGAGCATCAAAAATTAAAGCAAAAAAAAAAGGGAACTGAAAATTCTCAACACTTTTTGATTCGTTGGAGTTGTGACGTTTGGGATTTACGAGATTTTCCTTGTCTACATTCTCACTAATTTGTCTAATTTCTTAATTATTTGTTCTTGATGGAAATTCAACGTCTTTTGTCTTTGGCTATTGATTTTAGACTTGGCATTGGCATTAGTATTTTCCAGCAGTTAAGTTTGGAGTGTGATTTGAGTAAAACACTTGGAAATTCCCGATCCGGATTTTGAGTCACAAATGAGTCAAATTCCCGTAAAATTTTGCTTTTCATTTGTCATTTAATCTCTCCCTCCGAAACTCTGAAACTGGCACATGATGGCAATTGCCAATGAGTGGAAAATTACAAAGACTTTTTTGGAAAACCTGGATTCTGTGTTTTAATGACGTGCCAAAGTATTTTTGAATGTGCAGTTGGAAAAAACACTCATTTACTAATTTGCTTTGGAATTTTCCATAATTACACACCAACCATTTTTTCGTCTCTTTTTTTATTCATTTTATCATCCCGGATCTTGACACTTGGCACGCACTATAAATTCCCGCATTCTGCCTTCAAACTTCAACATTCAACATTCAAAGTTTATCATCAACATTTGAGAGTTGAGAGTTGACGAGGAAAAAAAAGTTGTCCAAATTAAAAATTCCATTTCAGATTTTAGGTTTCAGTTTGAATTCAGCCGCCCAGAAATCCGATATCCGATATCCGATGGCTTCCGTGGTCCGGTCCCTCCTGCCCGCTCTTCTTCTTCTTGTTTTTGTGGCCGCAAATGTTGGTGTAGAGGCGGCGGAACTCAATTTCTACTGGTCTCTGGTGCCATCAAGTATGAGCAAAACATTAAAAAAATAGTTTGTCACTTTACAAAAATAACAAAATTTATTGGCATACTCGTCCATTTTTGACGGTTTATAAATTGTAATTGGTTTTTTTTTTATTTGTATTTTTAGTTACTATAAAAAGGTTTGATGCGTATTTTGTATGTTCTATTTTTTATTTTGTGTGTTGGAAAATTGTAGTGCGAGTTGGTTCGCTCCCTGCGGTGGAAGGTTGTACTAATGTGCCCCAAAAAATAAAGTCACAGATGCCTTTGCTAATTGTAGAGGCAAGTGGAGACTGTTTCGTGCTGTACGACAAGGAGGGCTGCCAAGGAAACGAACACACTCTGCCACCAAACGTTCGACTTGAGGAAATGAAAGAGCGTTACTATCCCTTGTCATTCGCCCCGTGTCGACGAAGACATGACTAACGGCGAACGGCATGTCAATTTGATTAATTTTATTCATTAGTCTTCATTATTTTTGAACGAAGCATTTTGCCTTTGACGTTTGACGCGTGTTAAAACCTAACTTTTGTACGGGAATAAATGAATAAATCAAAAATTCAATGATCTTCGATCTTCAACAAAATGAGGCTCATTCTGATTCGGCATACTTTTTTTATTGTGGGCTTGTTTTTTTGGGGCAAAATGAATGTATTTTTTACAATTTGTGCATCCTTCATTGTAACTGTTTTATGCATTAAAATGTTATAAAAGTGGTAAATTCAAAGCAAGATGACCTTATTTGTATTTTAGTTGGTATTTTAATGATTAAATGAGATTGGCCGAGTTTCAGGATTTAAAATATGATAAATAAACAAATTTACAAGTTTTTAATTCGTCTTTTACATTTTTATTGACGTATATTTTATTTTATTCACTTTTGAATCAAGATTCAACTTTCAAAGTGGTTTTAAAGATTCAACTACATTTTTTGTAATTTTGATTGACGGAATCGGATAAAAATCCACAAGGTTAACGAAAATTAAATGACAATGACGAGAAAAATGATGAGTTGATTTTTGCACACACAAAAGTTAAAATTTTACATTGAAAATAATTGTCAAAGTCAAAATAGGATATTTTTTATTGAATGAAAATCAAAAAGTTTTTGTAAAATTCTTGTTTTTTAAAAGCAGTTTTCTATTTTATCGTGCGAATTTTCATCTCTGATTTTGCCAGGGAGTATTTTTCTCCTTTCCACGAATACCAGTAGATGCCCTGGTAATATGAAAAAGCTTCTCCCTTCTCAAAATAAAGTCCATTTAAAGCGGAACGGCTGCAGTCGTTAAACTATTACAAAAACAAGAAGAATCAATTTGAATTAAGCAACAGTTTTTACGGGAATTTTGTCTACAGCTTTTTACGCAAGAACATTTTTTAAATCCAGTTTGATTTGAAACTGTCTTTGACTTTTGATTTGTTTAAAAATAGTTGTGAATTAAGTTTATGTTTTGATTATTTCACTCACCCACCACCCACCGCCAACACCATAAAAATCCACACAATTTTCATCTGAATTGTCATTGTCCTTGTCTTTTGTTGTAAATCTCATGCCGTTTAGGTTGTAACTTCCAGAAGGTGGATTTGTCATCGAGTCTCCAGCATCTCCAGAAAATCCACTAATGGACAATCTGTAGAAATCGGAAGAGTTTGAAACTGAGAACCTGGAATATTTTGCATAACTTTTTCCACTTTGAAAATCTTCCAGTTCGATTCTCAATTCCTGATCCCCGTCTTTTGTGAGGGCGTGAACATGTTCCAGCCCCAGCCAGAAATTCCCATCCAACGAACCAAATCCGTTTGCATAGGCACTCCAAGCTCGATTGAATTCTTCCTTTGGTCCTTTTGATCTCTTTTGCATGAGCGTCCATCCGCCACCGTCAACTTGAAAATCACAGAGAACTTCCAGAGAATTCCCGCCGGGTCCGTTTGGATAAATTAAGCAGTTTTGAAACTCTGAGGAATTTGAGCCAGACTCAAATTGAATTTCAGAGCAGCTTTTTGGAAATCCAGACCGACCTGCAAAAAAATCACACATTTATTCAAGTTTTGTGTTTTAAATCCTTTTGCCTTTTAAAAAATTTATTCTGAATGATTCTGCTCGTGTGCTTACATGTTATGGGCGCTTCTGTTGTTTTTGTTGTTGTGCTTTCAGTGGTTGTTGTTGTTGTGGTGGTTCCCTCTTCCGATTCTTTGCCGTTCCAAGTCAAAGTCACGTGATTCGTGTCACGTCGAAATTCAGGGTTGACGAAACCCAGGGCAACGAGACGCGGTTGAATCCTGCTCACTTCAACATTCGACGATCGACCGCATTCACTAAATAAAATCACAATCAGAATAATTATCAACCAACATTTTAACTATTTTTAAAATAGTTTCTATAAAGTTAAACTCACGTGAAGACGACGCGAAGGAAATCTTCGTAGACTTCGTAAACCCCGAAATAGGAGCAGAGACACGGATCCGCCAAATCACACTTTTCAAACTCTGTTTCAATTTTTAGATCGAGCGGCTCGGATGATTTGCTGTTGAGGGCCCACAAAAGAGTTTGTTGACGTTTCCCCGGTTTTTTCCATGAAAATCGCCCTCGATCCGCCTCGACGTAACTCACACCGCCCACCAAATTCAAGTCTCTGTTCTGATTTCCCGCTTCTTCCTCTTGACTTTCGGCGCTAAGTTCGTCCCATTCGAAGGACAAAAGATCGCCCTCATTTTCGCTCTCGTTTTTCTGCTTGACACTAGATGGCGTCCAAATGGCGATCAAGCTCGATGAATTTGTGTCAACTATTGTATTGACATCCGCAGTCGTCAACGACCTGAAAAACCGTTGTCACTATTTTTAGCCCTGTTTCATTATTAAAAGATGTGGATTTTGAAATTTAACGAGAAAAGTATTCAAAACTTACGCAAAAGGCGAGATGTAAATTTGGCCCACGGTGCTGCCCTCTTGCGAATACAAGTTGAGTTTACTCGACGGCGGGATTTGAGTGAGTTGAAATTGAATGCCATCAGAGTTGGCGGGAAGTTTGATGACCCACATGCAAAAATCCGAACCCACTGGAGAAAAATCCAAAGTGCCAGAGCTCAATTCAAGAACTCCGCCGCATGAAGAAGAACCCGCCGCATTTGGCTTTAGATTTTGTCCTTGCACTACAATAGAAAAAAACTATATAATTTTTCAGCTCAAAAGTACTTGAGGAAAATAAATTGCGTGAAATATCTTTTACCGTGACCGAAGATTGAAAAAATGAAAATGGTAGTCCAAAAAATGGCTTGCTTTTCGGCCATTTTTAAATTTTTTTGAGCGGGGGTTAATTCAACTGCGTTTTTTCTGTATTATTGTAAACTTGTATTTAAAATGTATTGAAGGTTTTTTTTTTTATTTGACTGGTTTTGACTTGTTCCAAATTAGTCGAGTGTCGAGTGTGGGAATCAGGAGTGTGATTTTATATTTAAAAGAGTGAGACAATTTCACAACCGGATCCTCTTATCGACTTTTTAATACCTAGAATAATTTTGTTCTGATTGATCATCAAAGAGCATTTCAGAAGACCAAAGAGTGACACATGAAAAATGACAAAATGGGTTTTCCGCGAAGGATTAAAAAGAAGGCGCTTTGATGAAACATTCAATTTACAAAAGAGTTGAAACGTTTTGTTTTATCTTCCGACTTGTGATAAAAGCGATGGATGATGGATGATGCATGAATTCTGGGAGTACGCACTTAAAACGTAAATTAAATGACATGGACAGGTGCAAACCAAGCCAAAGCCGCGTGAAAATGACGCAATGCTTTTTGTGTGGATGGATCATGTTGATGATAAATAGTTGAGAAGGATTTGATGAAACGTTTACAGTTTGGAGTTGGAGGCTTTCAGTTCTGCTGTTGTGGTCTGGTCTGGTCTGATTTGATGGCGTCATTCGTCATTCATTTGCAACTCCCAGGAAAAAGATTAACATTTAGTACACAGAATTTGTAGTTTATGTTTCATATCCAAAATCAATCTGAACTGTCACATGAGAATTATGATTGATGATTGCTTACGCTTTTAAATGGATATATTTCATATTCCAGCCAACGTTTGATGCTTGATTCATAAAATAGATAAAATGAAATTGCTGAGAATTCTGATTCTGAGTGTTCAAATCTCAAAACTTGAAACAAAAACCATGTTAATCTTCTTTTCAATTGATTTGACGAATGTCCGATGCCAGTAGCAGTGCCGCGAGCTGCGATTCATCAAAAAAAGACCAGAACCAGGGCCAGATTCGTCACCTTTTAATTTGATTCACGAGGGAAAAACGTTCATATTTGCAAAAGCGTTGCTGTTTGTTCAGTTTTTGGTCGCCTCTTTTAACCAGAGATTGATTTGCAGATAGCTTGAAATGCTTTTCAGATGAAATGACCTCTTTTTATGCAGGAAGTGTTGACCTAGGTTATTTCAAGAACAAAAATTCTGACGAAGGTCAATTCGAATCCAAAGTCAAAAACAAAGTCCAACGGGAAAACTTCCCTGCCCTTGGAATTCGCGCCCTTTTGGCGATTCTGTGCCTTAATTCAATTTCCATGCTTTTTTTCTGAATTTTGCGAAAAATAAAATGTTGTATTTTGTATCTTTTATGAGCAGTTTGTTTTTATTTAATATTTAATAATTTATTGTTTCATCAAATCATTGTAATTATTATTATTGCGTTAGCATTGTTTTACATTGAGATGCATGAGTGGAATGGTTTAGCCACTCAACTCGAAAAAAAGAGGAGGTAAAAGGAGCCAATATTAAAAATAAACAGGTTGTATTTTTTCATTCATCATAAGGTATTTTTGCATTCCTGATTTAAATTTTCCCTTTGATTTTAAATATTTAACATTCAAAGGCAAATTGTTCCAGAATATACAAGCACGGTACTTAAAACTAGATTTCAATTTGTTTATCTATATCATGTTTTTTCCTGTTCCCCTGGAACCGTTACATAAGACAGTTTCACAGATTTTGGTGGAACTAGATTTATATTGTACATATGAACAGCGAGGGAGTACAAAGTCATTATTTTGTTTTGTATTTCTATCAGTATCTTAAATAACAAATATATTATTTAAATTATCCTTCAAATGTAAATATTTGTGTACTGTGAATGTGAGTGTAATAATGTGCTTTATTAATAATTCCTTAAAATTGGAGATCTTTAAATCAACATTAACATCTTTCGGTGAAAGTTTAAAATTATTCAAAAACTTGTTAAGATTTTTTTCCATATTTGCAAATAAATTAACATTAATACCATAAATATACCATACTCATTGATTGAATTAATAAGTGATGCAAACATAATTTTCATACTACTAATGGTAAGACACCTCTTATGTCTATAGTCAGGGTCTTTAGCCTATTATTCATTTTTTACTAACATGGCAGATATGAGCATCAAATAAGTTAATAAGCTAGAATGAGACTTATGATTTGTTCAGTAACGAAGCACACAAAATTGACACAGGTCAACCTCTCCATCTTGTAGACGCCATCTTTTACTCCCAGCCACGGAATTGACCTCAAATACTTTTCAACGTATTTTTTTTTAACCGGATTGTTCTTGTACGTTTTGGAAGACTGTTTTCGGATTTCTCTTTTGAGCTCTTCAACTTTCTCCGGAATTTCAAATGCCCCACCAAAAATCAAATTGTAGACAACAGTTCCTTGAAAAAACACAAGAGTGAAAATCCCAGCATACGGCCAATTTTCAACCTCCATCATTTTGATGAATCCAAATCCTCCGAAAATGGATGCAGTCAGTCCACTCAGTTTGACAGCGTAGACGGCACTTGAGAAACTTCTGTTGAAAAAGTGGGTCCAAGCGTGCAAAAGGCCGAGATTTTTCAGTGCCTTTTGGATTTTGATGCTTTCTTCGTTCTCATTTTCGGTTTCTGTTGTTTCTGGGCTCATTTTTGCTGTCAAGTTTTTGATTGTGAGTCCAGCTTCTTCTGTAATTCGGTGCATCCCGATGAAAAGGTAAAATATCATGTGAAGAATCATGTAAAAGTACACGAAGATAACCGAGTCCAGTGTGGCGAGAAACAAAAAAGAAAAGGAAAATTCAGGCTGAACCAGAGAAACGAGCAGAAGGGGAAATGACGGATCCACAGCAGACAACAACGGAATCATTCCAGAACACGAGTAGATCGAAGACGGGAGAAAAATAATCAGCAACTCTTTTAAAGTGTGACCTCCAAATCCGAAGCCGAATTTCCTTGATCGAGTCTTCTTTTGCTGCGTCTCTAGAAATCAAAAAGTTGAAAAGTGAACAGTGAACAGCGTTTATTCAAATTGGAACTTGAACAGTAAAACCAAACTCACCAATTTCAGCATCAGCATCCAGATATTTGGATATAGAAAACAGAAATGGGGCCATATTTTGGGCACTCGAGACATAGCAAAACCCTTCGTAAATAAAAAGGCAGCCACAAATCATAAAAATGATCATCAGGGTCATTTGACCCAGATTTTCCTTTGGATTTCCAGTCATGCCGAAATGAGCCGTTGACAAAATCATGATCAAACCTCGAACGGATGCGAGTAAAAGCCAGCCATAGGAAATTCCATTTTGCCACCATTTTTGGTGACTCGATCTGAATCTGGGAAAATTCTTTGAATTTTCATCCACACCAAACGGACTGATTTTCAGCCAAGCGGCCCATTTTATTGCGAGGAAATTGTATTTCAAATCCTCTTTTGTGTACCGCCGATCCTCGTCAAAAAGGAAAACGGACGGGATTTCAATACCAAAATTTTCCTCTGTTTTATCAATGTCTTCATCATTTACATTTACTTTTTGAACTTGTTCCAAAACAGTGATGATTTCGAGTTCATCGGAATTCAAAATGTTTCTTCCCTGATTTTGTCCTCTGTCAATTCTTTGTACTTCCATTTCCATTTCCATAATTCAATTTTTACCGTTTTTTGTTTATGTCAATGAGCAAAAAAAATTGTTGAAGCTCTTTGATTCACTTTTAGTTTTTGTCCAATTTTATTTCTTCACATAAGACCGTTTTTCAAGCACACTTTTGATGGGTAATTTCTCTTGTAGATTTACACTATTGAAAATGAGGTGAATAATTTTAGAAGCAGGTTGATTTTGCACAACTCACAACTGGAAATGACAACTTTTACGGAGTTGAACATTCAAGAGAATCCGACCAGCAAATGAAACATGGAGACGGAAAATGTCGATTTTTGGAGAATTTCCTTTGTTTGCCATTCCGTTGCTAGGCAACGAGCATGAAAATAGAATTCGAGGACAAGGAAAGAAGGTAGAGCAAATTGAACGTCGTAGTAAAACGGAGAGCCAAAGCACTGGATTTCCTCATAGATTGAGCCAATTAATTAACTCTTTGTTGTTGACGTACAACTGCTAATTGCTGTTTTCCATTTGCATTGACCACCGGTGAACAAGGCGATTCTCCAGCTTTTCCTTACTTTCGCCTATCTTGATTCATAATGCTAATGGAACGAGCATAAATGTAGAATTTGAGAACAAGAAAGAAAGTTAAGTAAAGCTAGCCTACTCATAAAACTGAGAGCCACAGCACTCGCTCTTATCATTAACAAGGACCAATTAATTAACTTGTTGTGGCTGACGTACAACTGCTAATTGCTGTTTTCCATTTACATTGACCACCGATGAACAAGGCGATTCTCCAGCTTTTACTTACTTTTGACTATCTTGATTCATAATGCTAATGAAACATGAATAAATTATTAACTAATTTCCAATTACTCCGCTTTTAGTTTGATCAACAGTCATTTTCACTTACTTTTATATGCTGCC
>JAQGBI010001197.1:0-10918 GCA_034698325.1 Sminthurinus elegans
AAAAGAGGATGTACGCATAACAAAATATATGAAAACAGAAAATAACAATGAGTCACAACAACAACAACAACAACAAGCCAAACCAACCGACTATGCATAAGAATGTACAATGTACATTTATACAGCTCCAAACTCTACAATCGTGTATTGGATATCGTAATAGAAGAAGGAACAGAAAAGTACGTTCAATTTTCATATGAAGAAAACGAAAAGCACAGCAAATCGGCTTGCCCACTCAAGCAAACGCCAAAAACCCAAAAGACAAAGGAATGAAGAAAAAGTTTTGTAAAGAAAAAGAGTGAAAATGTGCCATCACCACTGTTGTCGTCATCCTCTATACTCTATACATACTTTATAGTTTATACAAAATTTGCATATTCATGTTTGACTAAACAAGAAAAAAAACACCGCTTGTACACACTGTACAGTGTACAGAGTACACTTGCGTGTAGGTTTTCCCGCAAATGCAAAAATGGACATCCTGTAGAAAGTAAATGCAAGTGCGTGATAAATACTCTAACTGTTTTACTGACGTTTCTTGCATATAATAACAATAATAATATCATTATTAATACGATACATACATTTACATTATAAATTTGAAATTTCCAATCCTCAAACGTTCTTTGCACATGGTGTCTGAGTCTAATTGTAGTGGAATGGGATGAATGGCGAATTATAACAGAATCCTTTATGGAATTTCAATTTCATTTATAATTCATTGACTGCAGATTGAATGACTGAATAACTTACTATCTGACCAGATTCGATTTTTATGCCCAACTTGAATTTCTCTTACATGCATAATTTATGTTGAGTATACTATAAGTAACTTGCTCTTGTACTTTGCATTATTTATTCTCTATAAGTCATTCATTTAATGAATTTACAACCTACAAATTAATGGATTTTAATCAATAGAATAGCTCTAATTTTCGACATTGTATTACCCACGTAACAAATTCAAAATTCAATGCTCTTCAAGGCGCTCGTACTTCTTTTAACTTTTACCACACTTCCTTTACTAAATATTTAAAGCACAAGGTAACTTGATTGATACAAAATTAAATTACATATATCCACATTAAAAACGTGCTGTAAATTAACATATATGGCAAATTCCAAAGTATAATATAATAATATACTTTATCTGCAGGTTCAAGAAATGCATGAATGAATAAAACTTGACACAGCTTTTTACAAAAAGTACAAACAAACAATGTACTATTACAAAATCGTTACTCCATAAAATTAATGGGTAAATCACAATAATAATACTAATACTAATTAGTATTATACTGGTGCGGACATTTAAAAATGGTTATATTGAACATTGAACAGGTACAGGGTACAGAATAAAAGTGAATTTTGAGAAAAATAAAAAAAAGCAAATAAAAAAAGCGAAAACATAATTGAAAGTCACATTCATTCAACATCCAACATTCAATTTCCATTTGTGTAAATGTATTTAGCATTCAGTAGTACAGAGTATTTACTCACTGCGTACGTCTATAGTAACTAGTGACAGGAAATGCGTAGGCCAAATTAAACCTCCATACTCGATACTCCTTACAACAAAGATTTCATTAATTCATTTACTACTGTTCACTCTTCACTAATTGAATTACATACATAAATATGTAGATAGACCATAGACATGATATATTTTAAGGTATTGCACTAATACAAATAAAAAGAGTTGTGATCTACAAGCGTGTAGTTTCTATATATACTTGGAGTATTAAGAGTACAGACTTTAAGAGTAAAGGACAACTTTTATCCCCATTACATGAAATTCTTGATATTCTATTATACACGGTTATGCATGTACCTTTGAGAGTGAACTCATGAATGAATGAATGGCATGAATCATCTTAAGTATCTAAAATCTACAGTCTACAGTCATTTTATACCCATTTGATTTTTATACTATTGTACAATAGTAAAAAAACATAGTAGTATTATGGTATGGATAAAAATACATGTATATTGTATACCGTAATATGCACTCAAGAGTTTCCACGCATCCGGTAGAAAGTTATGTATAGCACAGAGCATAGAGCATAGTGTAACAAAATCCATTGTAGTTCAATAAATTGACATAATTACAATGATTGATGCAGAGTTGAGAAAAACTTTGGAAGGCAGAGTAGAATATAGAATACATTTGTACATTGTACACAGTAGCAGAGACACATCTATAGACATAAAAACAGAGAAGGAAGAATGGAAAAGTGAATCAACTTCCAAAACAGACTATAGTATAATATAAAATACAATATACAATATACAATGCTTCATATATGTACGATACCCAAATCAAATAACTTATAATACAGCCATATGCAATAATAAATAAATAAATAACAACAGTTTTATAGTGTACTCTCACTATCTCCTCTGTTTTGAGTCTTAAGACTTGAGAGACTTGAGATCAAAAATATAAAAATGTCGTTCCAAGGATTTAATTTGTACAGCCTATACAATATATTATACATATAATATTATGATGTGTTCATACTTTATACTTTATACATTATGCCTACTTGTTACAATTATTGTATTGTCTAATAAGACAAAAAAATGGGATCGGTCGTAGAACAGAATAGGACAGAAGACGACATCGTCGGTCTCGCTACATACATATGTTACATGATGTTATAATTTATAATGAATCATTGCAACAATAACCACAGACAAACAAAAATCAAGAAGGAGAAATCAGTGAAAATTGAGAAACATTGTGTAAACAGTAAACAGTGGAAATAGTAAATATGTATCATGGGCGAATGAAATGGTCACAATTTTTGTTGCCGTCGTTCTTGTTTCAGTTGTTTATTTTTTACTTTATAATAGAAATGTTATGTAGTAGATATTTGATATTAGATATAGGAGACGTAAGTATTAAATACTTTTTTATTTTCCTCTTTGAATTTATACAATATACAAACACAAATGTGTACTTGTTACGTGCTTACTCTTCAATCTTCAACTGTTCAACTTGCTGACTTTGACTTGCACAACTCAAAGTACACATATATGTATAAATAGTAATTTTTCATTTGTCAAAAATCATATGACTGTAATCTGTAACATATAAGATCAAGTCATAGAAATTACAAATTACACATGAAAAATAACAATTATTATTATCATCAGTCATACGTCGTTCGTTTTGTTCAAACTCCTTACATACATTTGATAATAGAAGGAGGAGTGAGAAATTAAAGTCACTCACTCGCATATTATATCGATTACTTCAGGTTCAAGTAGCAAGAAATTTGGATAATAAATTGTAAAAAATTACAACTATGACTATGACGGTAACTGCAAGTTAGACGAGAGACATTTTTAACAAGTGCGTCTAGGATTTAGAAATTTTGCAATTTTTAATTCAAATATTGTTAAATGCGAAATGTTATGTACAAGGCACAATGATGACTTTGTTGTAGCCTCAAGTTTAGAATTTTGAGCTTTGAGGGTTGTTTGCAATAATTGGGCATGAAAATAACTCTTAATATAATCATCATCAGCTTGAATACAAAAGCAAAGGCAAAGGCAAATTCAACCGTTAGAACAAATTTTCATCATAGTTCCTGCTGCGAATCGCGGTGAGAATTCATCATGTAGTTATGCACACTTATTTAAAACAACTTGTAACTTGTACAATTTGTAAATAGTGACAAGAACATCGAGAAAACACAAGTCAAGGTGATTTTACATTCATGTACGTTTACATTTAATTGTTCGTTTATAGCCCAAAAACAGTGCACAAGTTTACAGATGTTTGAAAATTGTCTGCTTTATATTAAAAATTTAATCTAAAAATCTGAAGATGGTTTACGTTTAAAATTTAATACACTTTTCCAACTTGCAATTTCAAATTTCAAGCAATGAATTTCTACTATTTGTACCGTTCCTGAGTCCTGACTCCTGACACAAAATATGTACAATGTACATACATACACGCGAATAAACATCATTATGCTCACAGCAGGTTGTATATTGTATACATGTGCTTTGCATTTTGTTTCCCTCTGCAAATATTTATGGATACAAAAGATAAAGTTGATGTATTTTGTACATTGTACATAATATTTTATCAAAGGTATTTGACATGCTTGTTTCATTGTTGTTAGCTGTTAGGTGAAGAAGATTCACTGTTCACGACTTCAATTCTAATACACAATGCAGATTTTCATATATGTATGATGTATGATGCAGAGTACAGAGCAACAACAAAACATTACTTACTAGATTTGACAGTTCGCATATTACACATAAACTCAAAGTACATATAAAATAAGCATGTATGATGTGTATTGTATTAACTTAATACTCGTATAGTGCAGCATGTCATTATTGTGTAAAATACACTATTATGAATACTATGTTTACATATATATTTTTTTCATTCCAAATATTCTTCGTGTTCTTACTGGCACGGTCTTTACGCTCTCTTGACTTTTGAGTAAATTTCTATAAAACTACATGTATGGAAAATGTAGCATAGGTCTATATTGTAAATTGTGTATATGCACAGTGCACTTTTACAGGTATAATAATAATAACAATAAATGGTAAATAGCTAACTAGATCTTTTAAAGGAATCACTTACAGCTTGACCACTCACAATTCGCACAATCCTTCAAAATAAAGGCAAAGAAAAGAAGATGCCTGCTTGATCAGGATAAGAGTTTGCAAAGTGCAAAACTATAGATAAAATCTTTTTGCTCTTGACTTTCAAATGTAATAAATAACGAGACTTTGATTTTGATATTGACTTTGACTCTAGACTTCAAGCTCAAGACTCAAGAAAGTATGATGTACAAATACAAGCTACATAAAAATAGATTTTATTAAAAATTAAACAACATTTATGGTTGTATTGTGCCCAAACGAGGATGTACGTACAAATTGTATCTAGTAAAGCTTCTTCAAGTTAATACGAATTACGAACGTAAAAAATTCTTGTATAAAAAAATACAATGTGATTATACTTAGAGCTTAAAGATAATACACAGTAGAATTTATGACTTTAACCTAATTATTGCAACTTGCAACTATATTATTTAATCTCGGATTGGTTGTGACTGCCGTTCGCGTGGACAAAGCCAAAAAACAACCGATGTTGACCACAAGCGATGTCAATGACAGTGGACAGCAGCAATAAGAAAAAGATAAAACTATACAAAATACAAGTATACTGTACATAGTAAATATACACGAGTCCGCAGTCTGTACAATTAAATTTGTTTTTATTGTGTGGTGGATGACTCGCCGGTATTCGTGTCAATTCACACCTTCAAAAGGAGAGGAGAGAGAGGAAACTGTTTACAGTGCACAGTGTACAATACATAAGACAAAAGTTTTTAAGCATCATAAGTCATAAATATTTTATAGTTAATATAAGCAATAAGGACTGTAGTTTGTAGAACAGTCAAAGAACATTATAATATCATAACATAAACTCAAGAAGATGAGGAAGAAAAAAAAAGGGTCTACAAGAATAATAATAATAATACTAAGAAGAACTCTTGCTCGTGTAATACTTGAGCTTGAACTATTTTGCCGTAGCTCATGTTCCTCATACCTTCCAGTTCCGTCCACAACAAAGAATGTGAGTACGTGAACTTGAAGATTTACAAGAGAAAAGTCTCCGTGTATGTGTTCATTGTAATTTTGGTCGTAAATTACAAGCTATGCTATACGGGATGGCTTTTGTACGAAATGTCCTATTCCGTATTCTGTAATGTTGAGTAAAGCCATTGTAATAGCTTTTTCTATGTACTATGATTCTATTCTACATTTTACACAACCAAAAATTTGGTCAAATCACAAGATTAAAAAGGATTAGATGATTGTATATTCATTGTATCCGTATCTTGTTCGTATAATATACATTTTAGATACAGCATACAGTGTAAAATGCACGTAAAAAACTACAAATAATACTTTGTAATGCGTCCATCGTGCGTAAATCATCTTAAATTTCTGTCTCTTTTCTTGCAAAAATACCTGGTGTAAAACATAAAAGATTCCTCTTTAATAATATTTGTATAACTTGGTTATGATAATATTTTAGTTAGAACAATTCATGAAATAACCAAGGAACTTTTATACAGGAGCGCCGCTTTGTAGTTAAACACTGTATAATGAAGAACCAAAAAAACACTTGCACATTTATTTCCAAATAATAATAATAATATTGTGATAGGAAGAGTAAACTTGAATAAAAAGGTATGTACATTGTATATGTTTAAGTGTGATAGGAAACCATATCACGTACTAAAATTCATCCATTTAATTCATTACATACAAGGGTGGCGATGCGCTTTTACGTATGTCGGTCAACATTTTTGCGTGTTGTTATTATTATTATTATTATTTACTCGTCACTTAATCATGAGATTTAAACTTAAAATGTGAAATGGATGAGAATTACTTGTGTTTGTTCCTAATTCATAATCATATAATAGACTGAAACCAGGGAACTTGCATGTTCATAATAATATAATATTTTTTTGAGATTCTCTCTCTCACTCAACGACCTTAAAAACACACTTGGCTTCCCACACTTTACTTTATACCTTCCAAAAGTATTATAAGAAAAGCAAAATTCCGTGTAATCTTATGAAAAAGGAGACGACCAAAAAGATTAGTAGAAGAAGTTGCTTTTTTTAATTTGATAATACTTCCTATCTCATGTAACACACACTACACAACAACACACAGTGCACACGCCACACACCAAAAGGAACTTGTAATTAGATCGCTGAACCGATTTTGAAAGTGACTGTGCCGAAAACGAGGTTGTTGTTATTGTTGTTCTTTTACACAGCTCCACGCACAGCATTGTCAGAATGACATGAGACATGAAAATTTTAGTATTTTTAGTGTAAAGTGTAAAGTACGAATTTTCATAATACCGACATAATATTTTAAATGACAATAATAAAAAACGGTATAGAGTCAAACTACCTATAATAAGGTTGTCTCTCTGTGATCTATGTTCTACATTCTACATTTTGCATTATAGAGGAACCATTTATTGTACATGTTACATAAATCAGTCATCTCGATTTTCAATTAACAATTAAATAATATTTCAAGGAAGGAGGAAAAAAAATGAACCAAATTGTAAATTGTCTCAAATTTTGTCTCTTTTTCGTGCAAGTCGGAAGACTTTGAAAGCTCAGATTTTGATTCCGATAAACATAATATTACAGAGAATTTAGAGTACAGACGTGGAGCAAAAACATGTGAAAAAATAAGATGCAACCGTGAAACTCAATTTAATGAGAGCTGCATAAAAAAATAAGTGTGTTATAATTTCTGTCAATTCAAGCGCACCAACTTCCAACTACCAACATACTTAATACTGAAATTTTTTATTCAATGGGTTACATGCTACATACCATAAACCCGTATAAAATGCAGAATACATAACGCATAACATTTACATTTTATATAAAGATACATGAAACCTTCTTCAAAAAAATTTCTCTTTCTTCAAATATTGTCTAAATGTGTGTGCAATATGATGATGCATTATTTTAAGTAATATGTATGATGTATGACTGACGTTCAACTTCCACAGCACACACAATGTTGACCTCATTCCATCTCCATTACATCTGTATTTATCACGGAACGATACCTTCTATATCTTCTATCTAACATTTAATCATGCATCGAATGCTCAAGACTCCGATAGCTCAAAACTCAAGAGCAAATTAACTACTTATTACTCTTACTAATTTATACTCTCTTCTGTTTTCTGTGCTACCTAATTGGAGCCGACAAAAAAAACATGAGTATTCAAAGTATGTACACTTTTATACTCCTTCATATGTATAATTATCGCTGCAAAATATGGAACACAAAACACGTAAAGAGAGTGCGTATAATTTTTTGTGAATTCCCTCTCATCCTCTCTCTCATCTTATCCGCATCTACTAGATAAAAGATGGTAAATACAACTCTCATCTGATTCATCATTTATCAGTTTTTGTACGCACACAAATCTAAGAATCTAAGACAATTTACTTATTTCTGCCGGCTACACATATCACAATGTTTACCTTTGTGCAAAAAAAAATTATGATATGTTAATCAAAGATTTTACTTTTTTTTTTGTTGTTCATTTCTTGTACGACATTTTATGGTTTCATTTTCTTATACTTTATTATAGTACAGTCCTAAAGCGTTGAGTGAAACACTTTTCAATGCTCAATCCTAAATTCTTTCGTATAGTATTTCTGCACGTGATAATCAGTATCAGTATGTAATATAATTGTACATAATTAGTTTCTATTTTCCCTATTATCGCCCAGTTTTAACACTTTTTGAGTCAACTTTCAAGTTTTAAGTCAAAAGTAAAGTGTAAAGTGTAGTACAAAAGACACACTAGGGATTTTAATACATTTGAAATATTCTCCATAAAAGTGTCAAAAATTGTCAATTGTCCAGAATCCAGAATTCAAACCATCCTAAAAAGGGGCCAGGAGTAGAAAGTTGTGCATGGGGCATGGAGAATGAAGCACGGGTTTCACACCACATTCCACATACTGAACCCTTTTTTGATTTCTGGACTCCACCTCTTAGAACTTTAGGATGCGGTCGGAAGGGAATTGTACATATATGATACATAATATAGAAATATTTGAAGGAAAAGTCATGTTTTCCTTTTGGGATTAAATATTGGACAAGAGGGACAATAGATGCTTATGCCTACTATGATGATCCCTTTTGTTGCGGCATATGAATATGAAGTGCATTGATAGTCAATAAATATAAATCCTGGATAATATAGGAAGTCACATCACCATCCATATTTCATACATAACCTACTCCGGTTTCCCTTTTCATGACACGCATACCACACGAAACTAAACCACACCACACCATTTTCAAAAATGCCCATATGTCCATAACCAACCCTCATGCCCTGATTTGTGGATTGACCTATTTTCAATTTCATTTTTGATTTGTGACAGTGTCTGAATTTGTTCCAGACCACCTCTTTGATGTAAACATTATTGACTGAAAACAAAAAGAAAGAAAGAAAGAGAGGGAGGGAGAGAGAGGAAGCTTTATTGTCTATACATTATACTTTCTATTTCACAATTCGTCGCCCTCCCTCATGAAAAGAGGCATGAAAAAAGACAGTCTAGTTACACTTGTTGTAAAAAAGGTACATAAAACTGGAGACGTCTAAATTCTAAATGTGTAACAAAGAAGAAACATTTTATGTAGCAAAGGATTATGTCTAGTATGTAGTCTGTAGCCTGTAACAAGTAACATTTAACATGTAATGAAAATTTCTTGGTTTTGTTTTGTTTTCTTCCCCAACGCATTTCTCTGACAGTTGAGCAAGTTTTTAGTTTTGAGCTTTGAGTCTTGAGAGTTTTTAAAGTCTGTCAATGTCCAACCCAAACAGTTTAAAACGAGTCATAAAGCCAAAAAAAGAAAATTAAACTAGTGTTTTACATCTGAAGCACGTAGACACTTGCATGCTCATTGTATGTTGTGCATATAGGCAAGAGAGGAATGACTCAGTGAAAACAAGAGCAGATAAAAAGTAAAGAGTAAAGACCGCCTTGAGAATACCAAGAGGTTAAATAAACCCACAAACTATACACTTTACAAAGATAGAGATAGAAACGGAAAAATCAAGTCAAATACTCAGTTTTGAGTTGAGTACTCGGTCGTCGTATTCCTATTCGGTTGTAAAATAATTCATTTTTTCCGTCGTGACTTTATTCCATACTCCTGCTACATCTCTTTTTCTGCTTCTTGGGAATCATCCACGTAAATAATAATTTTTAAGCATTTTTGCAATGGCTATGGTCATAAAAATAGAGGCATTTGAACATAATAAGAAAATGTAAGAGTAAAAATACATACACATGATTACAGTTAAAACTATTATCCACATGGACTATGTGTTTTTACGCTGTACATAGTGTACATTGTACATGTAAATATTCACTTTCTCTGCTTCCTCTTCCTATTCTTGAGAGATACAAAGATGTACATTAAATGTTAAACAGGTTCACATTATTATTCTCATCATCAAGCATAATAATAATAATAATAATAATAATGATGATGATGATGCGTCTAAACTGTAAAGAAAAGAATGTCCAAACGTACGGCGTATACCATTAACTTATAACCTTTCCAGAGTTTGAATTTTTAAAACGAGAATCGAGATTCTCATCCAGTTCTTGTATCAAGAAGTGAAAGAGTAAGAGAGAGAGAGAGAGAGAGAACACACCGAACACCTTGTACTCAATGTGTTGTGTGTACCAATAATAAATACTCAAAGCTTACAATTTGCATTATAAAGTGAGATAAGAGCATGAGCAATAAATCGTTTAAGACTTGATATTAAATAATAATAATAATAGTTGTACAGCCCAAGACACCCCACTCTACAATCTAAAATGTACGTTTACTTTTTTACTTTACTCCCAAAATATAAATGCATGCTCAATGCTCAATGCTCAATAGGAGTTGAATTTTTTTATAAAATAACACAATTTCAAAGAACAGGTAAAAGAATTCCCAGCTAGAAAAAACGTGGATTATAAACAAAACAGAAGACTACTTAACTTTTAAACATTGTTTTTAAAATACTAGGAGCTTGAGAAGAATTCCGATTCAGAGACTCTCAGGCAGGAAAGCAAAATCATCCTAAATCAAGACAAAAATGGAAGAGGGAAGGAGATGAGGATGGTGGTGCTGAAGAGTTATTCATGGAGATTGAAGAAGCTCTTAAATTTTGTTGGTAGGAAAATTTACCACTATTAATACTGAATACTGTGGAATCTCTCTCATCTACCAGGCTCATTATTGAAATTACACATGTGGTAGATTTTATGTATGCAATCAAAATTACGGATAGTGTCTA
>JAQGBI010001198.1:0-10917 GCA_034698325.1 Sminthurinus elegans
TTCGAAAAAAAGTTGAAGTCTTAGAATTGGCTGAAACGGATTTTCCGCAGGGTCCCGGGTCTCCCCGGTGAATTTTGTCCGCAGACGGAACACAGACAGACAGACATTTTACGTGCATTATATAATAGAAGTGATAATATGTTATTACTTTCAGAAAATGCTGAGGAATCTTTAGGTTACGGATGTATCAAATACTCAGATTTATCACATAATTACAATCACGAGTATGTCTTTTCATTTGACAAGGTAAGTTTATGTACAATAGATTTGCTTGTATTTAGATCTTGTAATAATATATTATTATTATAGAATCAGTTCAGGTCACTGTTAACAAGTTTGTTATTTTGTTATTCATAAATAATGATTTCGTACTGTTGCTTTATTTTCAAAAATAGATGTTAGATGACAAAGGAAATACAGCCGTCTACCTTTTGTATGCATATACAAGAATAAAATCAATAGCTCGTAAAGCTGAAATTACAATAGAGCAATTAAAAGAGTTTGCATTGAGTGACTCCTTTGACTTGACTCATGAAAAGGAATTGAAATTAAGCAAGGTATTAAACTATATTATTATGCTTACAACATGCCTGAATATATTATTTCTTTTTCTAACAATTTTAGTGATGAAATATTGAAATATATCTGTTCCATTTCATTATTAATCTTTAATGTGCTTTTATATTTTTATTGTAGAAATTATTAAAATTCCCGGATATAATTGACAAGATTTTGGATGATTTACATTTACATCAATTATGTGAATTTATGTACGATATTGCCACAACATTCACAGAATTTTATGATAACTGCTATTGTATTGAACTCGATAACAAAACCGGTATGCTCAAGTTTCTATTTTTTCATTTACTTTTTTTTACTTACATATGAAGTAATTTATTATTATATTGTTATGTTTGAATTTTGATTTTAATCAAAATAAAAATAAAAAAGATCCCGTATGTGTAGAGCATTTTGTTAGAGTTACTAATATTGCATGATTGACTATTTTTTTACTTTTAGGTGAAAGGAAAATTCATATGAATCGTCTTGTACTTTGTGAAGCCACTGCAACAGTTTTAAAACAATGCTTCGATCTTCTCGGAATAACTCCTATTTCAAAGATGTAAATCCCATGTGGATTTTTTTTTTTTTTTTCAATCTCGAGTATTATTGAAGTATAGAAAGAACGAAAGAAAGAAGATGAAAAATAAAAAGAAATAAATACCGATGAACCCAATGAACCAACTTTAATAGAGAGAGACACTACTAAAAATACATCTGTACTACAAATTATTATTTTAATATATTGTAGATTGAAATCTACAATATAGTGATGCTTTTATGATGATTATAAATCAAAACCGAATGAGAAAAAAAATTATAATAATTTATTATTGAAGAATAATTAAGTAAGTAACTGCATAATAACTTTATTATTGTTTTCTGATTATTAATTTATTAAATACGATAAATAAAAACTAAAAGATTCTTTTTGTTCTTCTCAAATCAAAATGATAGGGATTCTATTTATTTGAGGGAGGGGGTATAGAAATTAAGGATTTATATAATATAATATATAATATATTATGAAGATAATTTTTACATGTATATATTATTATATATAATATGCTATACATTACACTTTAAAAAACGGGCTTACACATAGACAGACATATTTTACAGTACATTATTCTTTGCTAATTACTAGTATATTTGAACTTTGTGTACAATACATAAAGAGCATATTAAATATCATTGGATTTTTCTTCTTCTGATTTTCATGGTATAAATCACTACTTGGTGTAAGATATTATAATAATATATAAATATCTATATAGTTTTATATAATATGTTCGAAATTTTGCATTTGTTTTAAAATTCATTCTTTCGTATTTTCTTTTTTATTTATTCATTTCGGTTATTGTACCATGATCAGCACAGTTGTTCCTTTCTCTTTTTTTTAAAACTGGTTTTCTCAGACACTATAAGTTGTTGTAGGAGTAAACATTTTACATGTTGTTATAATAATATATATATAATAATAATAATATTATAATATACTTTTTATTGGGAAAAAAATATACACAATTTCATATTTCAGTAATTGTTGTTGGAATGCTCTTGATGTGAATAGTATACCGCTAAATCTGAGCTCTGTGAATAGCTGGTGCCAAAACCATATAAATGACCACTATATTTCTTTTCATCAATGTTGTCTTCAAAGAACATCTAACAATATGAAACAAAAAAAAAAAATTAAAATTAAAAGGTTTTACTCATTTCCCCATTAAAAATGAAAATATATATTCATACAACAAAATATGGTAGAAAAATATATAATATAGTAGGTTACTTTCCCTCTTTATATATATATATATATATTATGTATTGTATAAAGTATACATTACAATATTATTTATGTACCTCTTTCATACGAAAAAATGTCATTCCAGTTAAAAGTGAATCACTACCAGCTTGATGCTGAACTCCAACACCTAAGTCGTACATATATAAATTAACATATATATATTATACAGAAATGAATAATTACAACAATAATAACAATATTTTGGATATTTTGATACAATTTAATATCTACTTAACCTCTAATACACATTCGTAAAAGCATACAAATTTATCAAAATTCAAATAAAACACTGTACACAAAAAATTTCATATTTTCCCTTACGCTCAATTTCCAATTGATCGGCTACTTCTTGTAATCCACCTTTTAAATTCTTACAACTTTTCATAAGGTACTATACAAGCATGGAAAAAAAAACACATCAAAGTATGATTTTTTTTAAAGATACAATCTACGGGATTAAAATCAATAAATCTAATACATATACTCTATTTTATAGTTTATTATCAAGGCAAATTAATGTCTTACTTTGATATCATAAATATTAGGAAAGTAAATTTTTAAAAGTTCAAAAAATTCGGTCTCTTCCTTCGGTAACTTTCGATCAGATAAAAGTTTTATGAGATATCCAAAATCATAACCACTGTAATCCATTCAAAGAGATTAAAAATAAAACACATTAGGCAAGAAAAACGAGATAGTTTTTAGCACCAATATATATTATATTAGAAATCATAACAGCCTTTGACGATGAAATTAAAAAGCAGGATGATATTGTTGTAGTACATATTATTTAATACATAATACGTACCTATGAAAGGACAGCCATTTTACGTTTTCATTAAGTACAAAACCTGACGTAATAAATAGTTCTGAAAAGGTCATAACATCTATACCATCAGTTTCATGCTTCCCTAAAAGGAGTAAAGAATAAAAAATAATTAATTCATAAAATTATGCATATAATATACATATTGAGTGTTGTTACAGTATTCAGTATTCATAATATACTTGAAATGACTTACTAAATTGTATACCAGACTTTGTTAGAAGTTCAATACTGTCTGAAGCATACATGTCTTCTCTGTAAAAGTACAAAATAAAAAATAATTTTTTGTCTCAACTTAAATTGTAGGATGATAAAATTTATATATGTATATATATATATTGTACAAATATCTATATATAATATGTTTTCCAGAAGCCATAATATATTGTACTCACAAAAAAAAAAAAGAACTAATAAAATAACTATGTTATTGTTGTCCCATTCTAGACATTTTTTGTACCCAATATGATAATATTATAATCTATAATATATAATATAATATATTCTAAATACTTACGACAGAGAGAATTTGAAGTTGAACTGCCAAGTACAATAGCCAGGCGGAACTTCTCCATGTTCATTCATAAAAGTTATTCCAAGTTGAATAAGTTTGAGCACATCAACATTACACCTCAATAATTGATATTGGTACTCTGATGTATTTCTAAATTCCCCAATTGGTCTAGATACTACTCCAGGAAATTCAGTATCCTGAATGAAAATAAAAATAAAACAAATAATCTTAATTAAAACTCACATGTTATCATCAATACATAAATGGTATAGATGTAAGAACTTTTTCAAAAACTTTTACAATAATAATTGATTTTGGAATTATTCTTGTATAAAATTGTATTTTATCTCTTACCATCGCTAGGTATGGATAATTATGTACTAAGGGACGAATATTCCGAAATTCTTCATAGAGATTATATGCCCATACTTCTTTTATAATTGAAGATTCCCCTGCTGAATTATTATGGTAATTTGATATGGGATGATGCCCATTAATATGCTCTGAACCGCCTTCTGAATCTATAATACATCAAATCAAATAAATTTAGTTAATTATCATTCCCTTCATCAACACAACAAAAACTTTTAAAATACATTTACTGTTATGTATAGAGAGAGCTATTATTAACGTAAAGTTCATCATTAAAGTACAAAACTTTAATGATTTAGAAAGAGTATAATATCTTACTGCTGATATTATGATTCTTACTCGTCGCTGATGGCATGTTGTGGGGTAAACAATGGACTGTCATTTAATACCCTTTTTTTTCAATTAGTATAATTATGAAGATTGTGTAGATTGAAAAAAGAATTCACAAATTGTTTTGCTGCTATTAAAACTAGATTATAGAATCCAAAAGTATAATAATTACATTTGAATATGTATATATATATATAGAGCACACAAATTGATTTGTCTACATAATACTCTACTTGTGTTTAAACTACATTAATAGATGTTAGATATTAATAATTAAAAAAAAAGATCACAAGTCAACTTGAGTTAAATATAAAAATGTTTTGTAATTTGTAATTTTTGCCCGATTATATTATTGAAAAGGACCACCACTTTCTTCAACTTCTGTCTCTATTTAGTCTCACCGAATGCTGTATAATCGGAAATTAATGAGTAAGTAGACTAAAAAAAGAAAGACTTTTTCTTGTCTCTCTCTTTTAATGTTTTTATTTAAAACTGAGAGGGATAAGAGGGAAAGTTCCTTAATTATATAGCTTGGCATTAATATCTAAAGACATATAATAACAATATTTATAATCAATTACGGAGTCATATGGTATATCACATTTCAAATGCGTCATGTAAATATAAACACATGCATAATATATGCCCATTCAAACATGAGACTCAAAGAGAGAAGTGCGTCTACATTCATATAATGCATGTACATAGGTACATACATTTTATAAAATGCCTAGCTCAGGTAGATCTTAGATCTTAGACTTGTATAGACAAAAATTGCTCCAGGGCTCTTGAGGTTATGAAAATGTAGGATGTTGTTGCTCCCGACAAATCACAGAACAACAACATCAGCAGGCAATATAATATACAACACACACTATTTTGTCATCACCGGTCAGATTTTTTAATTTGGAAAAGCAGTTTGTATTATGCACATACTTTTCCATAGTCTGTGACAGCATTTACTATGTATAGTGATTATAATCAGTACTTTGGACACTAGACAGTGTTCTAAGTTTTAAAGTAAGTTTTGTAAAAAGTCTGAGTAAAAGCAAGAGTACTTATACAAATAAACATACACACAAAAACCAACTCAAGTGTCAAATCGTAATATAGATAAATAGACACACACACATGTGACAGTGTGTGAGGCAAAATGAATCAAGATAATCATAAACCTGGAGATAAAATTAGTGACAAGAAGAAAAATCCATCTAAATCTGAAGCGGAAGATGAGGATAGTAGTAGCAGTAGTAGTGATAGTGCTAATCTTTTGAATAATTTTGACAATCCAGATAATGAAGATAAGAGATTTGGTGAAATATCATTTAAAATTGATTTAGTAGGTAAGTGTGTGTTTAAAAAGAGTATACATATACATATAATGCTCAGAGTTTTACCAATAAACAATCAATACACACACTCGTGTGTACGCATATAAGCCAATTTATTTTTATCTAAACGTAATGCATCTGCATATATAAATTTCCTTACTTGACGACATTTATATTACTTAAAATATTAACTATTTTACATTTTCTTCCTTCTTTTACAGCAACTGCATTATTTGTCCTGGCAGCATCTACGAGATTTTATAACCTGTCATATCCTCATAATATTGTGTAAGTACATAAGTTGAATTAAATAGCCGAGTATTTAGGTATATGTATATGTGAGACATTATCAGACATATATATATATGTAAATGCATGTAAAACGTGAGACTATACACAATGTACACAAACTTTTATATATATACATATTTGAGACACTTTTTTTTTAATATCTATTAAATTCTGTACAGATTTGATGAACTACATTATGGCAAATATGCTTCATTATATTTGAGGAGAGTTTTCTTTTTTGATTCACATCCTCCCTTGGGAAAGCAACTTATTGCTGCATCTGCAGCACTCTTTGATCCGTCTTATAATGGTAAATATATATAGAAAACTACATATTATATTTCAAATAAAACATACTACAATTAACTTTAAATATTTTCATATACTTCTATGATTTTCTTAATTCTTAGGTACATTTAAATTTGATCGAATCGGCTCACCATATCCAACGTGGGTTCCAGTTTTTGGTCTACGATTTGTTCCAGCTCTTTTTGGAAGTTTAGGTAAGTAAAATCAATAGAACCGTAAATTCTGAAGAATAAAATCTACCTATTTAAATGTGTAAATATTTTGAGGTATAAAATTTCAAGGAACAAATAAATGTTTTATTGCTTTTCATTTTTGTTTGTTTTTTGTTTTTTACTAGTTCCACCATTTGCATACATTCTTTGCAGAGAATTCAATATCTCCATATTTTTCTCTGTTATTGCTGGACTTTTAATGATCTTTGGTAAGGGAATGATTCTCATACAAATGATTAAAAATTTTCAGTACACACGCTATAAATGTGTGTTGCGTTTGTGACTGTACAAAACATGAAAATATGCGACTTTTTCACGTTTTTCTAATTTCTAGATAATACCTTATTGATACAATCAAGATACATTTTATTGGAAATGCCTTTGATTGCAATGGGCCTTCTCAGTTTAGTTTTTGCAATCAAGGCTACAAAACGTTACAGTACATTTCAACGCTTGTGGTTCACTTGTTTATCAGCTTTATGTGGCACTTTATCCTTAAGGTAGGTTTTCACTGTGTACAAAATTTGTGTTAGCTGAACTAATATTTCTACTTTTATCATGCATGAACATAAGACAGTGACTAAATAGTCCGTTGATATTCATGTATCTTTTATCACATGTTTTCTTGACAGTATAAAATACATTGGTACCTTCTACTTATTCATCTCAGCTGCAATATTATTCTACCACATTTGGACGAAGGTGGTGCCTCGCAAAGACCTGAGTAGTACACAAGTATTACGACATTTAGCCTTAATCTATTCAGCATTTATAACTACTTTTCTCGTTACCTACCTATCAATTTTCTACATTCATTTGGCTATTCTCACTAATGCCGGACCTCATGACACTGTGATGACATCAGCATTCCAAGCAAATTTAAAGGTATACAAGATGCAGAGTACATTGCATGCTGAATACAGTAGGAAAATAAAGAATTTTATTTACAAAACAACAATGCTACTGCGTACATAATAAAATTGGGTTCTTATAAAACTACAAGTCTAAATATGTTTCTACAATATATTTAGGGTGGATTAGCAAGTATCATTAAAGGACAGCCGCTTCAAGTAGCCCATGGTTCTCAAGTAACATTGAGGCATGCCTTGGGCCGACCCTGTTGGCTTCATTCCCATCCTCATAAATACCCCATTAAATATCCGGACAAGCGAGGTTCAAGTCATCAACAACAAGTAACTTGTTATTCTTTTAAGGATGTCAATAACTGGTGGATTGTAAAACGACCAAATGTTGATAATTTGGGTGTAAATTCTACTAAAGATGTTATCAAAGATGGTGAAGAAATTCATCTGGTTCATGGAATTACTGGAAGGTATGATATAATATGATAATATTGATTCAAAAATCATAAATTATATATTGAATCGATTTCCATACATTTATTACTATACATATATACTACATAGATGCATAGGTAATTTGTAATTTGAATATTGAACCCTCTAAATACCATGAATTGTAAAAGTGTGTAATGCTTTTTATTTTGAATAGGTTACTGAATTCCCATGATGTTGCTGCAGCCGTCTCCCCTCAAAATCAGGTTAGTATTATGACTTATTCATTTAATTTGATAGGAAAAACTAAATGAAAATTGTGAAATAAGACAAAAGAAATTATAATAATAATAATTATCATTAATGATGTTTTGTCTTTACTTATTTCAGGAAGTAGCATGTTACATTGATTACAATGTCTCAATGCCAGCAGAACCATTATGGCGTGTTGAAATTGTTGATGGCTGTGGACAAGTTGAAGGGAAATGTGAATGGCATGCTGTAAAATCCCATGTTCGGCTCGTTCATGTAACGTCGAGTCAAGCTTTGAAAATGAGTGGAAAACAATTGCCCAAATGGTCAGTGTATAAAATTATTTACTATAATAATATAATTTGTGTGTGTATTTTTGACGCTTGGAAAAATCAAATGTGTACATGGTACATAATAATACATATATATATATATGTGTAAAAGTATTTGAACTTTTATTTATTTTCCAGGGGATTTCATCAACATGAAGTAGTAACTGATAGAATAATTGTACAAGATGACACAGTGTGGAATGTGGAAGAACATCGGTACACAAAAAGTGAGAAGGACCGTGAAAAGGAGTTGATGGAAGCTGAAATGATTCCTACAAAACCCACAATACTCTCATTTTGGGCAAAGTTTTCAGAATTACAATGGAAAATGCTTGTTTCTGCAAGTATGAATCAAGCGGATTCTCACGTGTATTCGTCATCACCAGCTGAGTGGCTATTCATGTCCAGAGGTATAGCATACTGGATTGCACCTGGAAGTAATGCTCAAATTCATTTTCTTGGGAATCCTGTAATTTGATACACAGCATCATTAGGACTTTTTGTTCATGTCCTTGTCATTGTCTTTTATGCTCTAAGAAATCGTCGTCAAAATTTTGACCTGAGTATGGGTAAGTTTTGAGGAATTTTTCAACTTTTTACTTTTTAAACAACTAAAATTTGTTTTGATATTGAAATATATTATATTTATTTTTTATTATAGACCTTTTTTTCTTTTTTTTTTGACTTTTATCATGTATCATTTATATGATAAAAAACGATAACGAATTTGTTTTTTTTTTAATTGTTGTCTTTATAATTTTGTTGTATTCTAGAAACTTGGGATTCTTTGCTGTTACAATCTGGTATTTGTTTTGGAGGTTACTTGATTACATACATTCATCATTTTTGTATCGATCGAAGTCCCTTTTTATACCATTATTTACCATCGTATGTTTTCAAGTTACTTTTACTCACATCTACGCTCCATCACTTTCACTCTATAGCTGGGTAAATAACTATATATAAGTACTTGCCATGTTATTTTCCCTGTTTTGTATGTGGCTCTATTTTTTCTAACTTTCTCTACACTTTCACTTGGATATATTTTTACCATGTCCTTTTTATATTACGATTATGTATTTTAGAAAAACCAGAGGGAAAATATGGCTTACTCCAATCTTAGTTTGCTGGCTAGCACTTGTGTTTTATACATTTGGTAAGATTTAATATAAAGACCATAATAATTTATGATGAGAGTGCTATGAAAATATGAACAAAAAACCTCTAAAATGGGATATCTATATAAATGTGTTGTATAGGAAAATTCACTCCATTGTCTTTCGGAAAACCTCCACTAAGTAGGATGGAACTGGATGCCTTGAAATACAGAGAATCATGGGATTTCATTGTACAAACAAGTTCATAAAGAAGAAAAATCTTCCATCTCTCTGCCTTAAAACTTCAAATAGAGCTATATATAATATAATTATAATATATATCATAATATTGTATACTATGGTACTACTTACTACTACATAGATACTTAATTTTCACTACTTAACTTATTAAAATATGAATGTACCTCAGTAACTCCGTATAGAGTTACGTACATGTTATGAAAATTGAAAATCTTAATTTATTGTTTCTTGTTGTTTTTTGTTGAAAAATATGCTATTTTGTACCATATTATATTGTTTACCGAGTTACATGTGCTATATTTCTTGTACTATGTGGATATCTTGGGAATTGGGAATCATATCAATTGTTTTATAACTTTTAAATTAATTATGCATTTTTAAGGAGATTTAACTTAGAACTTGAAACTATAGACGAAATTCTAAGCAACTTTACTGCACCAAAATTTTCCATATCCCTTAAGGTGACCCGCCAGAAAAACTGCATAAAAACTGCTTGACTTATGGCACGTTTCATTTCTTTCATTGTATATATATCAGTTTTCAACTTTTTTCACTTCTGTCACAACGGATTCTAAATAAAATATGAGCCATAAGTCATGGAGCTAATTTTTAAGTTGCAAATTCCCCACAAAATAAACCCACCCGAAATTTGACAAGTTACTCGTCCGTATCAAGAATACGTGAATAGGGGCTCCCTCAGCCCCCTCAACGGATAGCAATGCTATCAAACCCGAAATCAAGAAAAGTCAAGTGTCATAAGTCAAACAAATAAATAAAATAGCATTTATGCAGTTTTTCTGGCGGGGCAACTGAAGTAGGTGATAGGGAAAATTTTAGTGCAACAAAGTTGCTTAGAATTTATTCTAGTTTCATAGTAAAATTTTTTGAATTAAAAGTTGCATAATATAATAATCTTATAATATGGGGAAGTATTCAGCTCTTTGAAACCAAAAACGGGATTCATAATCTATGGTCATAAAACTCGATTCATAAGTAAGTGCTGGCGGTGGAATTCATATAGGCACAGCATTCTGAATTCTGCGAGAGGCGAGAGGAAGATAAATATTTATAATTATATTATAAATAATTTTTAATTGTTAAAAGTTTGGTTAAGCTAAAAGTGC
>JAQGBI010001199.1:0-10916 GCA_034698325.1 Sminthurinus elegans
AAGTTCTGTATTGACAGCCGGGAGTTGTGGTTTAATAAAATCTTGTATATTTTCTGTATAATCCATTGGTTCCATTTCGGAATCAATCAGTCTAATGACAAAAAGATTTCCTTCTCTCGTCTTTTTTACAATTTTTCCTATACTTACAACTTTTTTAATAATTGTTCCATCATTCATTTGAAATTTTTGAGCAACAGGGATAATATCACCAACTTTTTCACCACTTCCTAAATCTTGAGCTAAAAGCAAATATTTATGCTCTTTAAATCCACCACCAGTATTTGTACTAAGATTTTCAGTTTTAGTTTGAAATAATGGATAATGTTCTTCATTTAATAATTTATTTTGTAAATCAAGTTTAATTTTTTTGATAGTTTCTTCTACTACAACTTGTTTACTTGTTCCTGGTTCTTCATTTGGATGATTGTTGACAGATATAGCTGTTATTGTATTGGCGGATGGAGGTAGCGGATGGACAAAATTATGAATACTATTATTATTAGTAATATTATTAAACATATTACCATTATTATTATTATTATTATTGTGATTAAGGCCATTATTATTTCCATTCTCACCATTACTACTATTATTATTATTATTATTACTAAGAAGAAGAGGTGATGATAATAGATTTTCTGGTGTTGAGTAAAAAGAGGATGTATCAAAAGGAAAAAATGATTTTAAATCAGAATCTAATTCAAAACCATTTACTGCTGGAAGAAGATTATTTGTTTCACCATTACTAGAAATCATATTATTATTATTATTATTAGTTAAATTAGTTGATGATAGTAATTCTCCATTTAATGAAATACTATCAATTGCTCCTTCTAGTTCTTGTTGTTGTTCTAATTGTAAATCTTGTTGTTGTTGTTGTTGGGCTTGTTGTTCTAATTCTAAATTTCCCTTCAATTGTTCAATCATTTTCCAAGCACGGTTATTAAATCGTTTTTTAATGACTTGTGTCACTTTTTCATCTTCTGATCGACTCAATTGAGTTTTTTGATAATTTTCTATATGTTCTCGAAGTTTTTTCAAATATGTTGGATCATCACGATTCTGTCTGAGAAGACGACGTAAAATTCCACGATAATGGCGAGCAAATTGATAATTTTGAACATCTGTCCATGGAGCAGTTGGTACTTTATGCCAACGATATAATTTTGGATCATCTGTTGAAGAATTAAATAAACCAATTTTGATTTGAGTGGAACGAAGACAATCTCTAATCACTTCAAGACGTCTCATTAGATCATTACAAGTCTTCATTTTCTTTTCCATATTTGGACTGATACTGGGTGAAGTTGATAGGCTATATGACAAAAACAAGAAAATCAAAAATTATTTTTCTAATGTTATTATTATAATAATAAATAATAATGTTTTTATATTTTATACAAATAAGTATGTTATTATCATTTTGATAAAATAAATTATTAAGAATAAATGTATCATTTTACTTTGTATTAAAATATATTGTATAATATAATTATTTAAAGAAGCAAAAAAGAAAGAAAGAACACAAAAGAATAATAATCATTATTTTTATTATTACGTCGGTAGTCTTCCAGTTTTGTTGATTTCTTGAGACCATTCATCTTTAAAGGAAGATCGAAGTCTTGTCGTGTCTCGACAAAATGAACAAACATAGTATTGAGGCATTTGATCTTTTTCTTGAATTTCATAACATGGTCCATGTTGCCAACTTTGACAATTTTCACACTAGGTATACAAAAATAACAAAAAAAAGAATAATTATTGTTACATTTGAAAAAATATAATCCAAGTAAAATCTAGAAGGTGGTTCAGTACGAGTTACAAAATAACATGTATATACGCAGTAATATATATAGCTACAATAATAATAAAAACATAACATACCTGCATCATGAGACCAAATTCTTCACCAATTCCACATTCACAATTTATAATATCAACATAAACATCTTCACTTTTTGGAGTAAAATTTACTTTCTTTTTTTGACCATTTTTAAATAATTGTTTCTCAATATATTTGAGTTGCTGTCGATTATAACCAGATAATGTGTCTTTTGGAATTTTACTCTGAGTAGTAGCTACTGTCTTTTCTGGAGAATGGATAGATGAAGTTCGTCTTCTATTAGAAGTTGACCAACTTAAATCATGTCTAGTTTCTCTTCTTTTTCTCATTCTTCTACCTGCTTTCTCAATAAATCCATCCTCCTCATCATCATCATCATCAATATCCATAATTGAATCAGAAGTATTTATAATAGAATAATCCATAGTAGTAGAGACTTTTGCATCCGTACTAATTTCATTAATTTCATTAGCATCTTGTTCATCTTCTTCTACTTCACTCTCGTCTTCTTCTTCTTCTTCCTCCAATTCACCATCATCACTCTCTTCATCTCCTTCTGCATCATCATTATCCTCATCTTCTTCATCAGTTTCTGATTCATCATCCTCATCACTACTAATCTCATTTTTTACAATAATCGAAGACAATGGAATAGACATTTGTTTTTGTTTTGTTGTTGTTGTTGTAGAAGGTAAAGAAAGAGGACTTGGAGATAATGTTTTATTAGTTAATATAGAAGATTTAGGAGATAAAACATTACTATCAATGTCTTCACCACCAGAAGAGACGATGCCATCACTTTCTCCTCCTTCTTCTTCATCCTCATCTTCCCAACTATCATTATCATCATGATAATGTCGATTCCATCTTGTTGGAGCCAAAGTTCGTCCTCTTTGTGATACTCTATGTGGTTTTGTTTTTTGAATTTTAAATTTTGTTTGTTGTTGTTGAAGTTTCTTTAAATTCATTTTTTCTAAAAGTACACGAACATTTTTAGTTTGAAATTTTGTTTTATTATGATGATGATGATGGTGGTGATGATGATGATGATGCCGAGGCTCATGATGATTTGCTTTACTTTCACTTTTACTACTACTACTATGACTTTTAGGTAATATAAAAGTTTCTTCTATTTTTATTTTACTTGTTGTTGGTAGAGCTGCTACTGGTGATTCTTTACTTGTTTTTGTTGTTATTTCATTTTTTACAGGAGAAATTATTGTTTCGGTTAGTTTTTCTACTTTAACTTTAACTTGACCTGGGTGAGTACTACTAGAAGTAGTTGTATCACTACTGAGACTACTATTTGTTCCACCATCACCACTACTACTACTCTCAAATACTAAAGATAAAGCTTCAATTTCTGTAATAACAGATGATACTTTTGAGGATGATGATGGAGATGGTAAATTAGTAGTAGTAGCAGTATTATTATTATTTGTAGCAAGACAAGTTTCTGTAGGTATCGTTGTTGTAACTGATGGTGACAAAGTTTTCCTTCTACCAGTTTTTAAAAGATTTTCATTTTGACGATGATGCTGTTGATTACCAAGAGATTCTACAACGATTGATGGTTGTTGTTGTATTGTTGTTGCTGCTGCTGCTGCTGTAGAAACTAAGGATGAAGCTATTACATGTGATGAAGAAAGTTGAGAACGAGGTGGAGGAATGGAAGAAGGGATTTCTTTTTCTATAATTTTAGGTTCTTCATATTCAAATGCCGCTCTAGCTTGAGCACTTTCAACTACATTCATAAGTTTTCTTCCTCGATATTGAATTTTTTCATCTGGATGATAATATTTCAAATGAGAATGAAGAAGTGAATCTTTACGGAATTGTTTTCCACATTTATCCACTGGACAAATCCATCCACCATCACTAGTCTGTTCTACTGCTACTGTATTACCTTTACTATCTACAAAACCTGTTACTTCTGGTTGTTGTTCAGTTATTGAAATTTGTTGATATTCTGTAGTTGTAGTAGCTACCGAAGGACGACGAGAATGGGATTTTCTTGATTGATTTTGTTGTTGTTGTTTAGGAATTTTTTCAGATTCTGTAGTAATAGAAGTAGTAGTAGTAATATGTTCCAAATTTTTTAAAGAACTCTCACGATTCTTTTTACTATTACCTTTCGTTGTTATGGTTGGTGTACTACTACTACTACTATTATTATGATGATCAGTATTTAATTCAGTCTTGATATTAATTTTATCATCTTGTTGAGTTTCATTTAGTTGTTGAGTTGTTGTTGTTGTTATTCCACTTTGTACAAATTCTGTTCCTTCTACTTGTATTATTTTTGATTTCCTTGAACGTCTTGATATTTTTTCTGTATCTTCATTTCCACCACTAGTACTACCTTTTGGTTTTCTAGGATTTTTTATAAATAGAGAATAATCATAAGATGCTCTTTTTCTTTTCCCCAATCCTTCTTCAGGAACTTCAAATATTGAATGATGAGGGGATGAATGTAAAGAAGACAAAGTAGTAGCGGGAGAATCATAAATAGTAGAAAGAGCTGCATTAATGTTATTATTATCAACGTTAGGTGAGGATGATGTATGTGGTGTTTGTTTACGAATAAAACTATCCATTTTATTGAAATTTGTTGTAGTAGAAGAGGTAGTTGTAGATTTTAATAACGAATGTGGTAAAGTACTGAAGGAGGAGGAGGAAGTATTAGAATTTGTAAAAGAAGAAGTAGTACTTGGTAATTTTACACGAGATTTCATATCATTATTAAGATAAGGACTACTAGTAGTATTATTAGGAGCAATAGTACTAGCAGAGGTACCACCAGAAATAGGAGTTGTACTAGTTTTTATTGGTTTGGATTTATTTTCTTGTTCTAATGCTGCTCGTCTCCGTGTTATCCGTTGAAGTTTAAATATTTGATTAGATTTCTTTTTACATTTCAAACCATCTTCAAAAAGTATTTCATAGTAATCTGTAAAATATCAATTCAAAGAAACAAAGACAGAAGAAAAATATAAAAATAAACTGTAAAAGATATTATATTTTATTATTATTATACTCAAATAGTTGAGATAATGAATATATTGAATATTATAATACACATAATAATCTATATATAGATAGATATAAAAACACATTTTTTAAAAGAAATTATTTTTAGGTTTTGTTTTTTTTTTATAAATAATTTATAAATAATAATAATAATAATACCATTAGGAAGTTTAGCTTGAATTACTCCAGGATATTTATTTCCATCCATACTCCACACTGCTTCAACTTTTTCTCCAAGTTTAAACTCAATTCTGTATGTAAAAAGAAGGAAACAAAATATTCATTATAGAATCATAGAAAGAAAGATATGGTAGTAAAAAAAAAATAAAAAAATAATAATATAGTTCAAAAAAAAAGGAAGAAAAGAAATTGAATGAAATGATATATTCTTACTTGATAACATTTGTATCTGATGTTGGACGTAACCTATTACTATCCATTTTAATCCATTCATCAAATCGCGGAGACCATTTATCATAATGAACAAGCACTTCATTTTCATCATGATCAACTTCCATAATTTTAGCAGGATACCAACTTCCTTTAAAATCACTCACTTCTAATTTGATACCCGGTTCATAAACATTTATTTTCCCAGTTTTTTCATCAACATATGCCTTAATTACACGATCACCTTTTTTGATTATTTTTGGTTCTTTAGAAGGTGAAGACAATGAAATTGAAGATGATGATGCTTCCTCTTCCGATTTAATAATAGAAGAAACTAATTGGGAATTACTTTTAGGACTAGTAGTAGTAGCAGAGACTGTTGTGTTGTCATTTGTTGTTGTTATTTTTTTTGTGACAATATTTGTAGGTGTGTCGTCATTTTTGGACAAAGGAAGAGAAGAACAAGACGTATTTATTTTATCATCATTAGATATAATATCAGCAGCAACCTTGCCTTCTGTTTGATCTGATTCTACAACTTTTTCTTGTTCTGTTTCAACACTGCTGCTGCTACTACTATCAATTTTTGACGATTTTTCATTTTCTTCTTTAGGAAGTGTTTCTGAATCTTCATCTTGATGTTTATTATTATTATTATTTTCAAGCAAATCACAATTTACAGGATTTGTTGTTACATCATTTGTTTTATTTACCTCAATTGTATTCTCAGTGACCGTCCCTTCTATTTCCTTACTATCACTACTACTTGTAGTTTCCAAATTATTTTCTGCCTTTTCTTCCTCCATTATATATATAGTAGATTTAAAACTTGAATACTATAAATCTATTTGTTATTTGTACATGTAGATGAAATCAAAATATCAAAACCTAAAAAAAATAAAAACAAAAACAAAATATATATTCAATACTTTTATACAAAATATAAGTTAGTAATAGTTTTGAATATTATAAATATTATGTACAAGCAAAATTAGATTAGATGTACAAAATAGAATACACTCACCTTTAGTTAAATGCCATTCTAACTAGTGATTAAATTTATGATTAAAAAATGATGAAATTTGATGACTCCAAACTCCAAAAATTGACATTTTGAATTGTGGTGCAAAGTTTTTTTTTTTGACAAGGATGACTCGTGTATCACAAAAGCATAGAAATGTTTCCTTTGTTGTGCAAATCAAAAAAAAAATGACTAAATTTTTAATTTCTACTTAAATACTAATGACATTATATAAAAAATTGTCATTTTTTTTTCTGAAATGATGTCCACAGGTCCATAAAATATAATTTTCATATGATATATAGTAAAAAAGTACAGAATAGCAAATAGCAATTAACGCGCATTCATAAAAATAAAATAATATATTATAACTAATATAACATCCCCATAAATCGAATAATATTATATTATTGTATCACAACATTTCCATGCAGTAAAATCAATAAAAGTATAGAACATCATGAATTCTATATATACCCGGTTAGGAAAAATGTTCAGTGTTTTTTTGAACAAAATTTTTGAAATTTTGTCTTACAAAACTGAAAAAATGATCACTTTTTCAGGGACGATTTCTAAATTATTTATTTTAGAAGTACAGGGATCTCAAAATAAGTAAGTCTGACAACTATAGACTATAGGTATAGACTATACCGTATAGTATTTTAAGATAAGTAAGATATGTGTGTACACATAAAAGTAAAAGAGATTTGTTGAGGGGAAATCCTGAGTCCTCAAAGTACAATAAAAGTACATAAAATATTCATAGATCCATATTATGCATTGTTTACATGTTCATAATAATATTATAGGTAAAAGTGTACTTTTATGCATCTGCAGAGAAATAGAGATGCACTATGGACTATGGTAGTAGTAGGATGTAAGTACACATTTATTTATGTACATAGTATAAAGATTGTATACCATCTTAGACATATATCGTGGCCCTCGTTTTAAAAGAGAATCCGTCCTCATTTCTCACTTTAAAAAGAGAATGCGTTCAGATTTTCTTACTTTAAAAAGAGAATCGGTCTGAAAATCCCAGTTTAGAAAACGAATCCGTCTGTATTATTCAGTACATAAAACTCTATGACTCGTAATGCATGCTTATTCCAGGGCCTAGTTCAAATGTACATAGGCCCTGGAATAATCATGTACTTCGTATCATAGAGTTTTATGTACTGAATAATACAGACGGATTCGTTTTCTAAACTGGGATTTTCAGACCGATTCTCTTTTTAAAGTAAGAAAATCTGAACGCATTCTCTTTTTAAAGTGAGAAATGAGGACGGATTCTCTTTTAAAACGAGGGCCACGATATGTATATATAAGCTTCAGGTCTATAATATATATAATATATATACTTTTCCCCTCATCTCCCTCCTCCTCCTCCTCTCCTTCTTCATTCAGTTGTGCTGTATATGTTATACGTGAAAGGATCTGTGTGGATTCCCATCAAAAAAAAAAAACATTGCACACAGAATCTCCTTTTTAAAATATTCATTAATCAGTCCATTTTAAAATATTTAACTTTATTTATTATGTACAAGTAATCTGTGTTTAAATTGGTCAAGTGCGTGTGTCACAAATTTAAAAACCTTTTGTGTGAGTGTGGGCATGTGTAAATCCAGTGTTTTTTTTTGTTTGTTCTAAATATCAAACAAAACAAATAACAAAGGATTTTTGTGCCAAGCTGTCAAAAAGTTTGAAAGTATAAAATATAAAAGTTAAGTTTTTGTTTTAACTAAAAAGTTTAATATGCATCTACAGTTTTTTTTAAATTAAAAGTGAGCTCGTTTTGGATTTTACTTTTGTGGATATTCCCCTTTTTTTTGGATCTTTTTTTTATCAACTCGTAAGTGAATTATCTGTATAATATTTAAATATTTTAAAAACATAATGCATTTTGTTAGCATTTTGTCTGTATTTATCTGTGTCATAATTCATATAATTCATAAAATACTAATGTACTTCTATAAAAAATGTATATTTATGACACTATAAAAATATTTTGCTGCTGTTCTCAAAACTTTTATGTTTTAACTATAATTATATATATATATTATGTATGGGGTATGGGGGTACATTTTATTTATCAGTTATCAGTAGTTTAGTAGAAGGGTTGTGATTTTCTCTTTTTATCAAATAATACATATATTTTCTTGAACTTGAAATGCATTTTATGTATTATACATCATGTTGGCTAAATATTTGAGTTTTAAAATTTAGATTTTCATTTTCAAAGAAAAGGGGTTTTAAAAAAAATTCCAGGTCGTATAAATATAAACAGGTAGTAGGTTAGGTGAGCACAAAAAAAATGCTGGAAGAAAGGTTTATCGTTTTCTAAAAGGACATCGGACGCAAATAAAGGGATTTTGGAACACCGACAGAAATCGCTCAAATTTGGTAGAGAGGTACTTTAGACCATGGGGAACAATGTTTGTGAAGCGACTTTAAAAGTGATTGCTTCCTTTGACCTCCAGAGGTCACCAAAGTTTGGGCGTATTACATATTTTTTGTGCATAGAAAATGAACATGTTTTTCAAAAATTAATGCACAACACATGAAAAACATGCCCCATAACAAGCATAAACTAACTGTTTTGGTTTCAATGTCATATGATTAACCGTTTGACCTCCAGGGGTCAAAATAGTTAACATGGGGTCATTCACTATTTTCTGTCGGATTTCTTTCAAATAAAAACAGAAAGTTTCCTCATGTCATTCCAAACAATGTTTAAATGGACCATTTTGTTAGTGCATACTTCCCTTGACCTCCAGAGGTCAAAACAGTTGACATGGGGTCACAGACTATTTTCTGTCGGATTTCTTTCAAATAAAAACAGATAGTTTCCTCATGCAATCCCAATGACTTTTTATTCCTATAAGATTTTGCTCTTTGGAGTTTTTGGTGGCCCTTAAAAGGGCCGTTGGTTTTTTTTGCAGATGGGAGTACTCTTAATCCCCGATGTTCAACTGCTGCAACTCCTCCTGGATCTTCTCTCGTTGCCTCTGCAGCTCCTTTCTCTTCTCCTCCTTCTTCTCCTTCTCGGACTGCTCCAAGGCCACAGGAACAGAAGTCGTTCCCACGTCCACGAATGCTGCACCGCAGAACAAGCACTTGGATTTGGAGTCATCCAATACCGGGAGTTTGCAACCCCCACACTTCTTTCCCTCGTGGAGAGGCTTATGGCAGGAACGACAGCGCCAGGATGATATTGGTGCTGTCCCATTGCACAATGAATTGCCACAATGGAGCTCCTTTACCACAGCAACTGGTCCCCGCTTTTGGTATTGGGGTCCTCCTCCTCCTTGTCCTGGTTGTTGGTAGGGTGCTGGTCTTCCCCCGTATCCTCCTCCTCCTCTTCCGTATCCTCGATTAACATGTGGCATGATTAAATGAGTCTTGACTGGTCTCGATAACAAACATCATTGCTTTTGCTATAGTTATGCACTAAAAAGGTTATCCTCACAAACGGCACCGGGGATGTTCAAGGTCATTGTGGGCGAGGGTGATGTTATAGGGTGGGTTGACCTGGATAAAAAACATAGTCCTTGCTTTGTTCTTTCGATTTGGTTATTCAAAATTTTGATCGGACCACTCGTGACCCGGATATATTTTTCGGGTAACGAGTGGTCCGATCGAAATTTTGAACTCGGACGCCACTTACCAGTTTTCTGAATGAAATGAGACTTCACGAGTCAATGGGGATTTCGGAATGTTCGAACGAAATTTCGAAAGTTTCGAAACGAATCGAGTCGAATCGAAATGTGACGTCATCACTTTTCGAAACTTCGAAACGAAACGAAAAGTAGCGAATTTCGAATCGTTTCGATTCGTGAGGAGTCCTACCTTTGGTTACAAAAATTTCATTTTATCTAGTGCAGATTTTTGTGCAAAATTTTTATTTTATCTTTGTTCTTATTTTGTTTAAATTTGGAAATAAAAATGGTACATTATCTCGTTTTAGCCAAAAACATTTCGATATTGTTGCCCATTTTACTGATTTCGAGCCTTGTTTTCTTGGTAAGCGCCCTGTCTTCGGTAGCACAAGCCCCTTATTGACCCTAAATTTGTCCCTCAATTTCGGTGCTAAATCCTACAAAACGATATACCTTCATTTACCACAAGAGTATTGGTATTTCAAAATTTGTAAGAAAGCTACTCAGTATGGTTTCCTATTTATGCATATTTAATGTACTTTCAATGTTATCATGTAGATTGATCTAACTAAACGGCCAAAAGCTTTTTTAAACGAAATTTGAGCTATGATAATTTTGAGACTACTTATAAAGTACTACAAGCGAGCGAAGCGAGCAACAAAATTTTTGAATTTAACGTGAAGAAGATAATAAACAGTGTGAAATAAAATTACACCGGGATAAAAAAAACTGAGGTTATGGAGAATTTCTGGGCGGTACAAATAGGATTCTCGTACCACCCAACTATATTTCTGGGGGTACAATGTACCCTCTGTCCCCCTGGTTCCACGGCACGTGCTGTTTAAGTGAAAAACGTTGGATGAACGAGTACCAAAACTATTATAATGATTACGTTCCCTGCGGGAACGGGCTAAATCCTTGTAAGAGGATGTGAATAAATCTTTAGAATTCCGTTAAAGTCTTTGTGACGGCG
>JAQGBI010001200.1:0-10916 GCA_034698325.1 Sminthurinus elegans
GAAAGCTTTCCCATTTTCATTTTCCTCATACGATTTTTCATCTATTGAACTGGACATATTGGACATGTGACATGTGAGAGTGTGAACAATCATTTTAAACTGGAAAATGGACAGTGTGCATATATGTTTTTGGATATGGTGATTTAAATATTAAATAGCATAGATACATTTTGCTATTAACTCGAGAGCTGATGTAGATTGGATTACAAACTGCAGATTGCAGATATTTAGCACAGTGACATACAAAATGCCAAATGAAAAATGTAAAGAATCCCTGTAACTTGCAAATTTCTTGTATCTTGTCCACTCTCACTTTAAATGTCTCTCCATTCTCCATTATCCATTCACAGAGGAAATTGTTAAACAGTCCATTCCTTCATTCTTCATTCTTCATTATTCATTCTGTGTCCTTTCAACTTTGTCAAAAGTCAGAAAGCTCACAACTTTTTCAACCGTCTACAATCTACAAATTGTCCTACGTGTTTTACAACAAGTGTCAAAAATTCAAAATTCAAAGCTGTCTCCTCCGTTCCGCGTTTGATTTCTCCTCCAACCAAAGATCAAAGATCAAAGATGAAGATTTTCCCTGGCTTCCTCTCCGTGACACTTGCTGTCATGTTCTCTACGATTCTCTTGACTGTACAGGCCCAAGGTAATTCAAATATAAATTCCGATTCAGAACAAGTAAAGATTTGTCATTTGTTGTAGAATGTAAAATGTGGAGGAAAATGTGAGGATTTGAAAGGAGAGTCAAATGTCAAATGGATTAAATTATAAAAATCAAAAATAAAATTCAATGGTTTTTGTGGGATGGAAAATTGAATGGATTTTTCTCCTTGTGCAAATTTGTGCTCAAAATGAAGATTTTTGTTCATTATTAGTGGTTGCAAAAAATCCTCATCCGAATTCGGGATCTTTTTCACACCTTTTTCATTGTCAAATGTAAATATTTATTTATTATGTGTACATTTGTATTTTGTATCTTGTGTTTCGTTTGTACTGGTAGATTGCAATTTTATGTGTTCGGACGTGTCGATGCCCGTCTGCGGGGTTTCCCGTTCGGATCAGAACGATCCGGAAGTGACCGCTCAGGATGAGGTCAGGACGTTTCCCAATGATTGTCGACGTATTTTGTGGAATTGCCAAAATCCAAGAGACGGTAATTGTTACATTTTGTACACATGATAACATTTGTTGTGCATTTAATAAAAAGCTTCAAAATAATATATTATACACATTGCACAATATCCTTCTTTATTTTATTTTTATAGTGTTTGAGAAAGTCTGTGATGTGAGTTGCGAGAGCCAGGAATGTGACATGTAAAGTCCTTTTCATCTAAAATCTCAAGTAAAAATGGAAGACGGAAAACATTTTTTTGTGACCACATTCAATGATTCGCAATTCGCAATTCGCAATTCGGCAACAGCTTTTTATCATTTAGATTTTTAGCAAGGGATTATTTATTATTTGGTAACATGAGAAAAATTCCCAATCATGTTCAGCGTCCATTTTCTATTTTATGAGCTTTTGATGGCAGTAAAAGAATTTTATGTGGACAAGAAAATCCAAAATCCAATTCCGACTTTAAAATTACTTGTACGTCGTACAGTTTTGTATACATATTACATACGCATAAAATTCCAACTTGATTTATTTCCCTTTATGATTTGTGACTCTGCTGGTTGTTCTCTGCGGAATTGCGGAGTTGACACTTGTTCTCATCCTGTCCTCATTCCGTTTTTGCCGTCTGCAGAGTTGAGATTGGAGGCCAAATGAGCTTATACTGAATTTATAATCTATTAAAATTAGAATTAGACATTCATATTAAATTTAGTCCTTTCAGAATTCACACATAAAAAAAGTAGAGGCGGTTGCAAATTTAGAAACATAAACATGAAACATGAAACAAATCCAATCAAAACCCCATTCTTTTCCATCAGCGTATTTCCACACTGCACATTTTCACTCACAACCATTTCCTATTTTGTATCTAACATTTAACATCCACGGAGCACACAACAGAACAGAACAACAGAGGACAAAAGAAATTATTTAAATTTTCAAAGCTAAAAATCTTCAATCAAGCAGTCTGTGGTCTGTATGTTCAGGAATTTTGCTTCGCTGTGTATTGTGTATTGTGTAGCATGTACTTAAAAACTGTAGAAAACTCTAATCTGAATCTGAATCTCTGAAAAATTTTCAACCTATGATTTTTATGAGAAATGAAATGATAAATGCATCAAATTCCATCATGTTTAATAGCTTGTAGCACATTTGACTAAAATTGGCACCTTCTTTATTTATATAAATCATGGGTCAAAAATGAAATCAAAATTTCACAAGTAACAAGGAATAATTATTACTTTCTGGTAACCGGTAATAGAAGAAAAAAAGACGAAACATTTACATTCACATTTGTGTTTAAAATGGCCAAGGCATAATTTCATATTTTTTTTACAGTTCAGTTGAAGAAGAATAAACAAAGGTCCTTAAAATTTTATATTTGATACTTGATTAAATTAATCGCACTCTTATTTAAACCGTTAGCGAATTCATTATTCTCAAGTCAAAGTTAATTCCTCTTGCTCATTTCATTTCATTTATTACGCAAGACTTTCAAAAGTTTTGTGAAGCGTGGGAATTATTTAACGTAGAAACTCCAGTTCAGTCCAGTCCAGTCCAGTTCAAAGCAACAGGTAATGAAAATGAGCCAAGCTAGTGAAACGGGCTCTGACAAGTCTGAGTCTGAGTCTGCGTCTGAGTTTGAGTCGGCATGTGTAACCAAGTCAACGAGTGATCCGGATTTTGAAGCCAAGTCAAATTCAAATTATGATCCCCGTTCGGATTCGCATTCTCAGTCTGAACGCGACAATAAAAGTGAGCGTGATGAACCAGCCAAAAACAAAGACAAGCCAAAGAAAGTTGTCAGTAAAAGTAAGAGTAAAGATGCCAAAAAGATTTACAAGTGTGAACTGTGCCCTTACAAAGCAGGGAAAAGACACCACTTGAACAACCACAAAATTGTCCACACGGGTGAAAAACGGTTCTTGTGTAAAGTTCCTGGTTGTGGATTCAAAACAGCTCATGAGGGCAGTTTGAAAAGTCACGGGAAGAGACATGAAAACAAGCGAGAGTTGAAATGTCCTCACTGTTCTTTCGGAGCAAATTGCTCAAATTCCTTCAAAGCGCATCTCGTCATCCACACAAAAGAGCGGAATTTTCCGATTTGCTGAAACTAATTTCAGGAGCATTTGAAACGACATCTCAAGGAGAAGAATTACGAGTGTCCTTACTGCACGTACACAGCTGTGGATAAGACTGAGTTGCAATCCCATGTTCACACACATTTGGACCACAAGGACAAGCGGATGAAATGCCCAGTGGCTGGGTGTAAATACGCGGCTGCTCAGCACACTCCCTGGAAACGTCATCTCAAAAATCATCACGGTTTAAATACCAAGGACATTGCAGAAAAACTCAAGACAAAACCTGGAGTTCCTATTCGACACAATAAAAATTTTCGGCCCCCACTCAGAATTCAACAGATTCAGTCCAACATACGTAAATTGTACAAATGTCCGGAAGACAAATGCAAGTACAGCACCAACAAATCTAATCTGCACGCGGCTCATTTAAATGTTCATAAATTGCCCAAAGTCCTTCTAAAACGAATTTGAGTATTTTTGAATTACCTTCAACTCATTTTTTTCTAGTTTTTACTTTGACATTCGAAATTTTTAAACATGTTTCAAAATATTATGGTAACCTTTTTGTTACTTGTGCAAATTAATTCAAATTCTAGCGTAATAAACCAAAATTTGGATGGTGAAGAATTAACCATTGCATTTTTTACATGAAGCTGCAAACGGATTTGTTTTCAAATTTTACATGCTTTTTTTACAGCTGTTTTTGTTTCTATAAATTCCGTGCATTAATTCTCAAGAAAAAGTCTTTTACAAGTCCCCAAGTTTTTAGAATAGGCAAAATAATACAAAATAAAAACCTTTGAACAAGAAAAAAAATCCTTTTACCTCTTTATTTTCCAGTCTGTGGGTAAAAATATAAAGAAACCCTTTTTAAATCTAACCCTCAAAGTTATACACAAATGAATGAAATTGATTTTATATTCTACAACCTTGATAAAAACAATAAAAGTAGACGCTACACACTCTAGTTTTTTTTAAAACGTTGGTTGACAGTTGTTATTGTTTTCACATGTGATTATAAAGTCACAACAAATTTACAGACAATTTTTGGTATAAAAAGGGAGGATACGCGGAGGAAAGTACTTGACATTCCCATCTCTCTCACATCTCCGATTAAACGTTGTTGTTGTTGTTGGTTTTTATTCAGTCCCAGTTCCAGTTTTAAAATCCCCATTGTCATTCTCAAATTTATATTACTCCTCAAGTATTTTACCCCATCATCATACACATCACACACACATCCTCATCCTTGTTCGTCACTATTTTTATCATCAAAATGATGCTCTTCTCAAGCTTGAACTCACTTCTCTCCACTTTTTGTCTCCTGGCCCTTCTTTTGTCTACTCACACTAAACAAACAAAATAAAGTATAGTCCGAGCAGGGCCGATCTTTGGATTTTGGCGCCCCAAGCAAATTTGAAGCAAAATCAACTGGCGCCCGAAGCAAACAAAATAGCGCCCAAACTTTTCAATTTTGGGGCCCCTTCTATTAATTTTTGCCCTTTTTAGTCCATTTTTCTCTTTTTCGCGAATTTCGCCTGTTTGTCGCTTTTCGCCCCCTTTTCTTGTTTTCGCGCCCATTATTTAATTTTTGGTGCCCCGTTTTTCTGGTTTTGGCGCCCTTTTTTACCAATTTTGGCACCGCTTATCTCCTTGGCGCCCGAAGCTGTTGTTTTGGTTGCTTCGCCCTAAAACCGGCACTGGCCGAACTTGGCCTGTGAATTTGGTTTAAATAAGGGCATTTTCCTCTACGTATGAAATATCAATATTATGTGGAATTTTGCTTATTTTGGCAGTATCTGGGGACACGTGTCGAATAAGTGACAAAGTTTGGTTGGATCCAGATCCACGGTATTTTAACACTGCGTCACAAGGGAAGTCAAATGATCCGGGGTCAGTGTTTGTGCCGGTTGTCTGGACAAAAGTGACGAAATTCCTGGACTGGATAAGGACAAATTCTGAAATGGACAGCTCAACAACTTAAAACGGAATAGTGCAAAAAGGAATAACAGGAATGAATAAATCTTATTGAACGTTGAAAATGAATAAATTCAGCATTCACAAATTTGGCCAAAGTTTTGCATTTCTCATATTGGTTTTTACGTTGAGGCTGTTTCAAAAAAAATGTAGTTGGCGAGTGGAAAAGCAGCAGGGAAACACAGTGCAACTGGAAATCAAGATTTCCAGTGCAAACTTGACATTTGTTTTGTTTTTCATTTTCATCTTTTCCATTTCCTGTGTCATGGTCAAAACAGGATTCAAATGTTGGATTTATTTTGGTGGACAGCATTCAAAATTCAATTTTTAGCTGCCCATCCTCACTCTTGAGTTTGAGTTCCTCATTTTACAATTTACAGTTCAAGTCCAACAAAAAGGAGCAGAGTTGATTTATTTGTTCATCTTATTCTGTCACTTGATGCTCCAGATTCCAAATCTCAGTTTTCAGATGAAAAATAATCCAAACTTAAGCAAACAAGCAAATATTTGAACAAGGCTTCAAGGCTATTTACAATTTACTGTATTTACAACAACTGTCTTATCTTTCTTCTCTCCTCCTGTCAAACGTCAACAACTCATAAACTAGAAATACTTTGAAAGAAATGAAGAAACGTCATTTAAAGCTTCAAACCTCTCGTGAATTCCATCCTTGAAATTTTGTGTGAGGACCAGTTTACAGATTTTACCCCATCAGTTTGAAATTTGACATTTGACAATTTGAAGTTAAAAAGATCCAACAGAAAACAGAAAATAGAAAAAGAATGAAGGACAAGCTCAAAGTTGGATTTGAGGAATTTAAAGAGCAGTTTGAAAAGGACGGGACTGGAAATTCTCAACTTGTCATAAAAGAAAGGAATTCCGTGAGCTCCCAAAAACAAAAAAAATACCAGCGAATTAATATTAATAGAAAATGTCTGTTGCTCTTTTATTATTGTGACTTTGAACTCTAAACAGTAACTTTTTTTCAATTTCTTGTATTTAATTTTTTCCAGCTTCTTCCGGTTTTCAACTCGCTGGACGATGGAAAAGAGAATGAAAATGAATGTGACATGTTTGTACACCGGAGGAAATTTCAGAGTTTTAATACGGAATATGACGAGTCTACAATTAAGTTTTGGCGGGGATGTCATGAGCAATTACCACAATGTGGATTTCCATTTGGCCTTATGGAGCGCCGGTTTTCCCGGGATGTCCAAATAATTTGCAGAGAAGGCTCAACCAAAGTTCACAGAGTTGTTTTGATTGCTGCTTCCGATTTATTTCAAACTATTTTCAAAAAGGTACAAAAATAGTTTTTAAACATGAAAAACACATGAATTGTAGAGTTTTCAAAGCTCATGCTCAAAACGTGAATGTTTACAGACTGACGAGAAGAATCCAGTGGTGTATTTATTGGACTGGTCCTTAAAAGAGGTCAAACCGGTCATTGACCTTTTGTACAAAGGTCAATCTATTATTCCATCAAATTCCACAGCGTTAATCTGGCAACTTTTGAACTCTCTCAAAATCCACAGCCCAGAAATAAATTTGCGTCCAGCGACAGCAGAGGGCTTTGATTGCAATTGCCAAGCTTTTCCATCGACTAATTCCACAGACGAGCTCGACGAGAAGACAATTCAAAATGGCGAAGTTCATGAAAATATCTCCTCTGTTTGTAAAAATGGTACTGAAAAAGATGTCGACATCATCAAGTGTAAGTTTTCAGTTAATCAAAATATTTGACCAAGAATTTAAGCTGAGTTGAAAGTTTTTATTTAAAATGCAAAATGTTAAATGGCCGCAATTTTGAGCATAAATACGGTAATTTCGTTCTTTTAATTTTGCTTGTAAATTGTAAAGTCAGAGCGTCAAGAATGTTGACGGATGAAGCTGCGACCATTTTTCTCCATCAAGCCATCTTAAATTTCCAATACACTTTCAAAGAGCCTCATTTTGATTCTGATTCTAATTTCCTCACCAAATCCTTTTTTGAGGTACAAACACAAAAAATAAAACTGCAGTCAAATTTTAATGAAATGTTGGAGATAAATTAAATAATCTTTATGTTTTTTAAGCCTGCAAATAAATCTTTTTATGGGAGTGGGAAAACAAAAGAAGAGGCCAAAATCAGGTGCACTCTGCAGATTTTGAAGGAACTCGGAGTTACCGCAAAAATTCCAAATCCACAGTCAAATCTGAATCCAATCCAGGGCAATGGCTTAAATGGAATTTCTAATGGAGAAACCCCAACAAATTTAAACATGGCAGAATTTGAATCAAAACTTAAAATTAAATTCCAAGATCATGTCCACAAGTATTAAAATTTGCTACTACTAATTGCTCAAAAAAATAGACAACTTTTTAAATGCAGTTCAAAGGTCAAACTGAATTGTTTTACGCAATTTTATGTATTTTTGATTTCTGCTAGACTTGTGAATGAACAATACAGAAAAATAATGAAGAATGACCCTGAAAACCAAACCCGCAAGGTTCTAGCTGGCGTTGTCATGACAACAGGCGACTCTCTTGTTGAAACAGCAACCGGTCTGTACTAACACAACCTAAATCTCTTTTATCCAACATTTTTTCTTTTTAATGTTCATGATCTCCATGATTTATCTTTTTCAAGTGGTTGCCGTGACGATGGGAAGTAAATTTATCAGTGGAAAATCCTTGTCTAAAACTGGAGACGCTGTTCATGATTGGTTGATCTTTTAAAATGTTTCATCTAAATTCATAGTCAAATTTGTACTGTGTACAGTGGATTATGATAGGTTTTAAATTTGCCGCGCCTTTTATTGTTTTTCGCAGTCATGCTGAAATCCTCGCAACTCGTTGTCTTCGTGATTTCATCTATCAGGAGATCTTTCGGCTTGTACAAAATGGAGGTAGAGGTCAGGATTTTGAGTCCATTTTTAAGAAGACTGATGACGCTGAAACTGGATGCAAAAACACTCCATTTAAATTAAGACTGAGAGATGACATCAAATTTCATCTTTATATCAGCACAGCGCCTTGTGGAGATGCCAGGTTTTTTTCTTTAAAAATGGAGCCAAGTAAAAGCGCTCGAAATTCTGAAGTTCAAAAAAAAAATGAAGTAATATATTTGTTTTGGCAGCATATTTAAACACGGAGCTCCATCGACAACAATGAAGAATTTTCAAGGATGTCTACGTGCAAAAATGGAGGCAACTGAAGGAGTCAAGTGTGTTACTAATTTACCACAAGGTGCAGCAAAATAAGAACCAGTTTTTTTGGTTCATTTTTTTTTGCTTTTATATTATGCCGAAAAGTGATGAAAATCTTAATTATTTTTCTTTGTTTTTTCATCTAGGCTGTCAAAATTGGAAGGATTTGACCCAAGGAAATATCCTTTTGAACACAATGTCTTGTTCGGACAAAATTTGTAGATGGAATGTGGTGGGAGTTCAAGGGGCTCTTTTGTCCACCCTCGTCGAGCCAATTTACTACTCTTCAATAATCTTGGGCAGTTCCTATAATCAGGAGCACATGCAGCGGTACTTTTAAACATGAAACTAATTTAAAATTTTACAAGCTTTTTTGGATGCTATGTAAAAATTATGATTTTTCTTGTATAAAAATATCATGCAGAGCTGTTTTTGGCCGAGTCAAAGACATAGAAAAGGAACAGGAATTTCTGGAAGGGTATAAACGGAACCGCCCAAATTTACTCAAGATTTCCACGGACGAAGAATTGAACTGTGGGAAATTTGAAAAAATTGCAATGACTTGGTGTTCACATTGGAAGAATTATGAAATTCTCAATCCTTCGACGGGTAGAATCAAGAATCGGAGAGGGATCTCTCGTTTGAGCAAGCGGAAACTTTTTGGCAGGTAAACATCTTATTTGATTATCAATGATACGTTACCATGGAAATATCAAATAAAGCCATTTTATTTTTGCTGTATCGATTGTGGATATTTAGATTTCTCAATGTAGTAAATGTCATGAATCCTCGGATTAACACGCTAAATTATGGTGAAACAAAACATCTTTTGGCCACGGATTATCAAGTGAGTCATTTCATTTTTACTGGTGAAAATGTTTAAATCAGGATCAAGATTTATTTACATAAACATACTTTTCAAAATTCAATGTTGTGCATTGGAAATTACAGGAAACGAAGAGAAAATTCAACGGATTTATGCCAGAGTCTAATTTGGGAATTTGGATCCAAAAGCCGGGACAAGTTGAATCCTTTTCTATTAAATAATTAATTATATTATGTACACGCATGTAAATTGTAAATTGTTTATTGCTCATATCTACATAACAGTTTTTGAATAAAAGAAAAGAAAGAAATAATGGGAATGGGAAATGCATCAACTATCTACAATCTACAGCGTACAATCACCTTGAAAACTGGCCTTCAGAAAAAGGATTAGAAGGGACAAATAAATACATGCGTCTATTTTAAGACAAGTCGATGCAAATAATGAAATGCTCGTCGTTTTTATTTCTAAACTTAAGACGATTACCCTTTCACAGTTTGGTGGTAACAGTATGACAGAGGCGCTTCTCGCTTTACCTATAGGTTACTTTCAGTCAAAGCTTCATGAACCTTCTCCACATAGTTTTCAGTCAGCGACAGGGAGAAAATAAGTAAGGAAAAGGAAAGAAAAAATACACGAGCCATCACACACTTTTGTGAATTTTGTCTGCACCAACATTTAAATTAATATTGTTGTAAAAAGGTTTGACTTGATTAATTAATCAACAACATTAAAATCTCAGGATAAGGAAAACTTGCAACTATGCATTCACAGCAGTATTGCAATAACTGTCGGAACTACGCGTTGGAGCCAGCGAAATGCAGACACTGCAATTATATTCCACCTCCTTCTGTCGCCTTTCCGCCAGTCAAAAACTGGACGCCTCAAATCAAATTTATCTTCGGTGATTCAAAACATCAAGTGGTTGAAAAGGGATGGGAAAAATTAGGAGTTTTTGGAATAATTACAAACCACCTCAAAAACAAGGAATGGGGCAAAGTGGAGCTTCTCATTGACCCCTTTACAGACTCTAATTTGGATGGAGGTGTAAATGAATTTAAAATTGATTGGGGAGCTGCTCCAGGAACAGAACCAACCATCGAAATCAAGCTCAACTGGATTGATGCCACCATTTTCTCTAAACTTTCCAAGGTAAAAATAATTAGCAATAATTGCTAATTATTAAAACTAGAATGCTAAATCTGTTTTCTATTTACAAGTTACCCAATGACGAATTTTCGTCTACAAGACGTCAGCTTATCGTCAGAATTAGCCATAGAATTAGCGCATGGCGCCATTTTAAGACATATTTAATATGTCATCCTAATGGCAGCTTCAACGCAAACGTCTACGGTCGTAGAATGACGTCTGGCTGACGAAAGTTCTTCATTGGGTGCATATGCACTTAAAAAAAGTCAAACCAAAAATGTACCAGCAACTTTCGTTAAACTTTATTTTATTGTAATTGCCTTTTAATTTTGTCCACAGTTTGTGATTCATGGAAATCAAATGGAATGGACTGAGGATGAAAAATCGGATGGTCGTTTCATCAAGCGTCTTTTCTCCATCCGCCTTTTCGCTGATTCATTCAAAATTGCCCCACTTTTGGAGGAAGTCAACAAACTCATTGATTTTGTCACCTTGTCAAACACGTTAAAAGAAACGCCAACGGCCAATCATTTAAATGTCATGTCCGCTTGCACCATTTATCAAAATGG
>JAQGBI010001201.1:0-10913 GCA_034698325.1 Sminthurinus elegans
GTTGGACGTAACTAATGTACGGTACTTCACAAATGCACGCCCACCGACCATTTTTTCACGTTTCATTTCTGTGCCTGCTTACAACCTTCTCTTCTCTTCTCATCTGTGTAAAAATAGGAACCAAATAAATAAATACGTAAAATAAATGAATACAACTACTCTACTCTACGCAATGTGTAATGCATAAAAAGTAAATCTATTGTATTGTATATAATACGTCCACAATGCCAATGTGTACTGTACGTACAGTACAATGCACTTGTCACACACTAGACTCTACACTCTATAGAATCTACATTCCAGACCTTGTTCAATCATGCTGTCGAGAAAATAAGTCTTCAACTCTAGCTGTAGAAAAATAAGGAAAGTCCACAACTTTTACTTGTACTCGTTCTCATTCTCATTCTCGTTGTGAATCACACAGACATTACACATCCAAAGTAATTCAAAGACACATTGTCTAATTATATTACAACTCTCTCATATCATTCTCTGCCCTACATTCCACATTATTATTATTATTACTATTATTATTACTTTGTATAAACTAAATGCAATTTATTATTGTTACAAACTACAAATTCTTTGCTCAAGTTGGAATGTGAATTACAATTACAATTAAAAATTGGATTACGTCCTACACGTAAATATGTAGAATGTAGAATGTAGAGGCTCTATTTAGGATTCCATGCAAAGTTCTCAACTCAATTTCCTCTGTAAGCTGATTAAGTTTTTGAATGAATTATTATTTAAGTTGAAGTGAAATTTAATTTCGTCTCTCTTTCTCTCTCACTCTCCCTCTGTTTCTTTCTTCTTAATTTTTTAATTCAAGAAGCAACATGCAATATAAAGATAAATATATATATGGAACAAACAGGATGAAATCTGTCTTTTTAATAGTGTCACTGTGCGGAAAATGAAAAACTGGTGTTGAACATTTTGCATTTTGCAGAATTATTTTTAGTAGAGTTTTCAACACACAGTGTAATAGATTTGCTAGGTAAAAAGTAACAGAGGAATGAGGATCTATGTACATTGTACACATAATACACACGGTGGGTTATCTGTCATAGAATAATGTAAACTTTTCTCATTTAATATCCAAAAAAAAGTATAATATTTGGAACCACTTCCGTTTTACCATCTAGTTTATTATTTTATAGTCACCACTCGTATTTTTTCCTCGGTTTCATATTTCCATGTACTTATGCATTATAAAAATTAGGAACAAGTAGATATAATTCATAATAAAATTCTCAATGTCATACACACCGATTCACAGTGTCATCATCATATTATGGCCGCAATTTTTACTACATGTATAATGTATACTTGACTTCATTATTATTACATGCTGTTTTTTGTACACATTTTATAAATGAATGCCTAGAAAATACAGACACAAATGTACTAAAGCTTTTCTGTTTAAACATTTCCACATGAACAGTCAAAGAAAATATCTCCATGCTAAAAGTATACTTCATAAAGGGAAAGAAAGCTATACAAAGTGAAAGTAAAAGAAAAAGTACTAGGTCGACGTAGTAACAGTTTGTAGACTCACTCGTACAATTTTTTAATTTTAGATGCCTGCTGCAATTGATGCACTTTGTCTTAATCTACCAGAAACCAGAACAAGGATGGTGAAAAGATTGGGATTGAGATTGAGGATGGAGAAGTGAAATACATAATTTAAATATTTTCCAATGCACTTCTTGTCCTTGTATATTCCCTTTTCCCCTTTGTTGTGCTTCCATCACCAGCCAGCCGAAAACAGCAGAGTAAAACGCATCGTTAATTGGGCTTGGCCCTTAGTAGTATATACAGTAATGGCTTCTACTGAGAACTGAGAATAAGAACGAGAGGCTTAAACGTGAATGTATAAAATGTACAATGTACAGTGTACAAACTACAAACAAGACAAGTGCACATAAACATGAACCTGTAATTCTGAATTCTGAATTAAATATTGAATGTCTGCATTTTCATTCTCCATTTTATATTTACTTTCTGCAGAGAATTGAGGATTCTCAGTTCTCAAGTCTCAAGGCTCTAGCCTCAAGGTTGTGTGACGCAGTTTAGTTGACTTGTACCAACACAAATACAAACAAGTAAATACTGCATTCTAAATTTGTACAGTGTACAGTGGATAGTGGATGAACTACGTTCAAAGTACATAATAAACTAGATAGTGCATAAGGTACATTAGAATTTGGAATGATGATAGTAATACTTTATTTATTTATTTGTGCATTTGGAACCTACATCCACATGTAGTTTTATTGTATAATCTAGTTGGATGTTGGATGTTTGATGTTGGCTGTTGGCTGTTGGAGGCTGGATGACGTCCTTAAAGAGGAGTAACTATACTCTGCGGATGAACCTCACTTTCTCTTTCCCTGCATGATTTTCCTCGTTAGAAAAGCTTTTGGACTGATTTCCTCTTGGATTTAAAACAGTGACGTGAGAGGAATGAGGACGTGGATGTACTCTTTAATCTTCAATCTTTAGTCTTGAGTCTTGAACCTCATCGTAGATACATGATACCAGAAACGGAAACCTATTTTTTTCTACTGTACAATATATACAATATACAATATACATTATACAACAGGAGGAGATAACTATCTAAGCCAGTAGCTTACCATTACTTGTGAAAGTTCCACAGAATTTAAAAACAAAAAAATAGTCAAACTTTTCAAAATTCTCCCTTTGGTTGTTTATTATTTTTGAAAAGAAGATGTAGTAGTGTAACCTGTAGGAAGGAAAGTGAGCTTTTAAAGTCTGTAGAGTGTAGAAATTTTATTATCATTATTGAATATCGATTTTTGTATAATCGAGCAAAGTAGACTATATACTTTAAACAAATTTAAATGATAAAACATGTACAATGTACAATGTACAATGTAACTCATTCAACATCTATTCTCTTGCCGTTCCATGATTCTACAAGATTTTGTGCTCTTACAAGAATTCGTCTTTCACTTTATGTAAAAATATAAGAAGTAGTTGACTGAAAATTCAACTACAGACTTTCTTATCCTTCTAGTCAAAATTTTTTATACACTGTGTACATTGTACATATTCATACATTATGCAAAAAATCCTTCATGAGTACTAAAAGACAGATGTACAATGTACAAGGTTCCATCGACTATTTTCCACGTAGAGTCAAAATCGAAATCGGAATAGAAATCAAAATCAAATTCAGTATCAGAATCTGTGTCAAGCGGAATAAAAAATGGTTGCCAAAGAACTACACATGCTTCAACTGGGCTCTCTACTTGAACAGAAAAAGAGTTAAATGAACGCGTGGTTTTAATGTAATGTACAATGTATACAAGTCAAGTCAAGTGAAGGATTTTGTCTACAGTGTGCAGTGTACAGAGCTAAAAGTTGAGAGCGGAAAGTGTGTGTGTGTATCTACAATAAACGAACAAGAAAACGAGGAGAAACACATACATGCGACGTAGAGTATTCAGTATACAAGGAGAAAACCTCGGAGAAAGCATCGACTTTAAGATCACTCGACTTTGAAACCAACCACAACCTACGGTTAAATAAATCTAGTAGAGATCTCTCTTCCTCTCCCTCTGTCTGTCCTTTGTGAAGGAGTAAAAGTGTATGATCATGCACACCTGCTTCTGAGAGAGTCAGAGGATTATCTCACCAACTTTATTCATGCAGCTGATCAAAAGATACGTGATCGTCCCTATTCCCTCTCTACATTAAACTCACTCTCCTCCTCCTGTCTCACTCTCTCTTGTCTCGGGAATGGAAAAATGCGAAATAATCTACTACCACTAAACTACACTATATTACACTAGACTCGAGACTCTATACTCTATGCTCTACACTCTACACACTAGCTATTATTACTCCTACATCCACTCCTGTACCCCAATCTCCAAGTCAGGTATTTGCTCGAGTACCTCCAGTGGTGAAAGTAGGTCAGGCGTCTCTCCGTACTACAAGAAATAAGGACTCCCATTATTTACATGTGTGTATACGGACCATTTACTCAATTCCTTTCCACAACGTGCAAATTCCTATTCCTAATTTATAAAACCTGGTATTTTTAAATATTACTTTTTCCTGCATAAAAGAAAGTAAAATACATGTCAAATATTTAATTCATTGACAAAGTCAAATTCGTGGAAATAAAACTTGATTTCCTGTTCTCAACATTATTTTTACTACAAAGTACAGAGTGCAGAATGAACAAGCATCTAAATAAAATACACATGAGATTTTTGAGCCCAATATGAAACTTTAATTCATGGATTATATTTTTTTGTAGTGAACTGTGACTCTGGAAAGTCAACCGAATCCGAACCCCATATCATTTCTCTGGAATGAAAATGCAGTTTAAATGAGTGCACACCACCACCATTTACTTTTACACTGCTTACTCTTCAATCTAAATTCTTCATTTTAAACCGCATACACATCATGTACATGCAAAATTTACAGTATAAAATGTAGTTTGTGGGATAATATCCTTTAAATATTATAAGACGCATGGGAGACATTCAAGTAATTCCTGCACTCGACACTAGACACTCGACACGACTCGGTAATTCATGGTATAAAATAGAAACCTGTCTTATGGATACATGTAATTTTATCTGTATTTTCCTTTCACACATTTTGTACACATGTTGACTATTAAAATTACATCCAAGCAAAGCCCAGCTGAGCAACGTTGACTGAAGAATATAATATACTGATAATAAAGATGAAGATAATAGGATATGAAAAAATACATTATAACTATACATAATAAAGTGCAGGAAAACTTGAAAATGAAATTGTGGTTTCTTTCTCATCCACACCACCGAAAAAGAGAGAGTTGAGGATGATTTTTTTCGATTGGGGACAAGATGCTATAAAATTAAGGAAGTGAGGCAATGAAAAGAGATTTTATTGCATCAAATATTATTATGTATTATATATTTATAATAATAATAAACGGTCTATCGTGAGGCATGGGATGTGAAATTTTAAACATACTGTACATTGTACATTGTACACTATTCATTTTGTGCCATGTTCAAGTTTCAACTTGAACTTTAATTTAAAACTCCCATGTTTGTACGATATTGTACAAAAGAATAAAATGTGCTGAATATACTTTTTTTCTTGTGTTTTTATATTATGCTGCGCAGGAAAGTTCATGCTTTCAATTTGTGAAGTTTTTTTTTATACATAAAATACTACTAGAAAATCTGGATCTTGCCTCGTTCTTGTTGAGCTGTAAATGGCTACTTTAATCACACCTCTGTTCTCCAAGTGGTAGCTAAAAGTACTCAAGATATCGCCAATGTCATAGATCAATACACCAACATTCCAGCTCAAAATACCAAAAATATATAAATTCAACATGGTAAAAATGTATGAGCCGCTGACACACTCTCATAAAATGAGGTGCCGTGGACAACCCACCACAAATTACTTTTTTCTCCTCCTTTTCTTTTTCATGGCCTCATCAAAACTTACATAACATTGCCATGGACCATCGCCTATTGAATATCTGATATCTGTAAAAGACAACTCCAAAACACTGAACACTTTGCAGTCTATACCCTATACTATATTACTATATACTATATACAGTGTATAGTGTACCACACATATTCTACTTTCTCCATGACGACGTTGCTCCTTGAAAATGAATGAATTTAGAATTTAGTCAGTTTGAGGATAAAAATGTAAAGAGTCAAATATAAATTCTGAAAAAAATTGTACAAAGTAAGAGATTGCAATTTGACTGCATTTGAAAGTAATGGTAATTTTATTGGATAGAAACAGCAGAGAGAGAGAGAGAGAAAGGGACAGTATTCCAAGGAATTTTTCTACACTTCTGTATACACAAAAAGATATTATATTATTCTCTCTCTGCTTAGTTTTCTCTTTTCATGAAAACTAAATCTTTATATATATAATATTATATATTACATGTGAGAGGAAATAAATACAGAGAGCAGAATATAGATGTAGAGCTAGAATTTTACACTCCACTCTTTTCACCAACCACCAACAGACCTTTTCCACATAATTATGATCACTGGAATAAAACGGGAAAAACCAATTTGAGAATCTATCCAAAAGGAACGTAAAAGATACCATTATTATGTATATGTGTATGTGTGTGTGTGTGATGTACAGGAACCATGGAAAACCAAACCAAACCAAACCAACGAGGAAAAGAGAAGAAGAAGGAGAAAAGGACAGGGTTGTGAAAAAAGAAAGAGAGAGGAAAAAATAAGAGGAGTAGGAGGGATCTTGCGTATAAAATTCTTATTTGAACCCACTGGAAATGCAATTCTAGAAAAGATTTAAAATTTAAAACTATCCAGTGGGAAATTTCTGTATTCCTCCTCCTCCTTATCCTCTACTGTGCTGCAACATGCATGTATATAGAATAAATGTATAAAGTAGACTACAGTCTAAGCATTGGGCCTGTATGTACATTCTGCATGGATGGGTTGAAAGAAAAGATGGATATACAATTTCCAAATTCATTTTTATTCTACCATGTACATTGTACATTGAACATACATATGTGAATGACTTTCATTGTTCGGAAATACAGCGTCTACACTCTACACTGTATCAAACCGCTTCTACTAATAGCAAATGAAGAGTGAAAATTTAACGGTGTGCGACTACACGAGTATGTTTGTATGTATGTACAAATACATAAAGAGTGTATTTGAAATCAAATTCAAGTATTGAATTTTCCCCAATCTGTATACAGTATACATGTATACTTTTATCCCTACCATATGTAGATAGGACTTTTTCCACATTCTTTCCAGACACGATATTTTCTTTTTGGCGGTTAGTTGAGACTTGGGCTAACCTTTTTAAAATGTCTTTGTTCCAAAAAAGAATTCTACATTCTCCGTACAACACACATACACCACTGACACAAACCAGAGGAAAGAGGAAAGGACCAAGATTTTCTCTCCTGTTCAATATGTAGCCGCCCTCTTCTGATTTATGAGATTGGCGGATGCCCTTCCCTATTATCCATTTCACTCACAGGCTATAACATTATACACGTATCTAATTTTATGAGACGCTTCTCTTCATTCTCTATATAAACGTATATGTACAATGTACAATGTTCTAGCTCCCTATAGAGTATAGAGTATCGAGTCTACTACATTCGCATTCGCATTCGGATTTGCATTCGTATTCCAATTCTTGGTTCTTGGGCAGTGGATCCACATTCTCCACATTTTTTGACGTGGACATTCCAATAGAAAGAACAAGCGTACCTAATACACACATTCATTTCTAAATTCATACATATACTTGTATAATATATATATATGTACATGAAATTGCATCAAAGAGTAAAAAAACTCGTGGTAGTAAAAGAGAAGAGGAATTTTTAAAGCTATCATACATAAGAAGAAGAAGAAGAAATGAGAACAAGAGGTATTTCAGACAAAACTTTATCGCAACTTTTTCCTCTTCTTGTCCAAAGGGAAATGAAGAAGGATCTGAAGAAAAGGATCATTTTGGGCCTGAATTCTTGATTCTTTTGATTCTAGATTCTTATTCTGGAAAAACTCTCAACTTGTTCTTTCTCTTTATTATTGTTTGCTGTTGCCTGTTTTATGGAAGAAGGAAGCTGGAATCCATCCTCCATGCTTCAATTTCATCTTGAATGAGTTTTCAAACGAACTAACCAGATGCAAAAAAACTATAAAAACAGAAGAAGACTCAATTTTTATCATATAAATTGAACTAAATCAAGTACATTTCCAAGCTTTGAGTATCTTTAAGAGTATTTTGATCATTCTCGGATCTTGATCTAAATTTTATTATGTAGCTGTTTTATTCCGATTTCTTTATCAAAACCCAAAATTTGTACAAAAATTAAATTGAAAAATCCACACTCTAATTGTTGATGCAAAGGGTCATTACTTAATTGACGTAAATGCGCAATGTACACAAGTAAAAACATATTTTTGAGGAAGTGTTTAGCACTTTTTAGCCAAAATGGAAAGTGAAATAAGGAAAGGATGAAAAGAATCAAGGAGGAAAAGTTTTTTTCTGACTTGTCAATTTTGTAGTTCAAGTCGTTGTTACATAATATTATGCTTTGTGAGAAAAAGAGTGAAAAGCATTTGAATGTATATGCGTAATACGTACAGATGAACTAGGAAAAAAAGAAAAGCAGAAGACACAAGTCCATTCACATTCGAGAGTAGGATAAATGAAAAAGATGTATTAGACAGAGTAAATTAGACAAAGCTGGGAAAACACACAACTTTTCAAAAGTCAAGCGGGCTTGAACTAAACTGAACTCAACTGAATTAAACTGCGCATTCAAAGAAGACCGAGAAACAAAAACTTGGAATTGCAACTTGAAACTTGAACCACCGTGTACTTGTGAATGTTTGGACAACCACATTAAAAGTAAAAGTACACATTGAACAATGAGCACAGTACAACGCACAACTCACTTGTTTTCCAAACTCAAGACTCAAGAGTCAAGAGCCAAGGCACACATGCTCACACACTTTTGTACATGGTACAAAAGTACAGGAACAAGATGTACTAAAGGGAAGTTGAAATGAAGAAGAGGTTGGTCACATTCTAAATCCTAAATCCTGATATTCTGTTTTTCAATTCTAGTTTCAGCATTTAGTGTTCAAAGGCAAACAAAGGTTCTCTCTTAAACCTATGGCAAAAATTGATATGCTTTTATATAGGTACACCGCACCGGCGGACTTTCACCTTCCACGCACTAGTATCTTTTAAAGATATAGATAAATGTGAATTTGTACATTCATTGTACATCCTCGTATAAACGCGTTTAAACTCTTCATTTCCATTGATGTACATATAGGTACAGTTGTGTAGAGTTTGTGGTGTAGAACCATAATAGTAAATCATGTCCCGACTTGCTCACTTTTCTCAACTTGACTGCACTGAAATGTACTTTAGCCCTGTACTGATGTACATTGTACATGGCACATCGTGTACAGTGTATACTGCGCAGAGCCTTTCCACTTTCCACTTTTATTACACGTGAAGAGGCGGATGATACAGGAACAGGAAGTGAGATTCTACTTGTAGCTCTCTCTTTTCTCTCGTCTCTCTCCAAATGGGAATTTTCACTAGCTATTCAAAGGCTTAAAGTCTGTAGATTCTAGATTCTAGATCTAGAGTCCATATCTTCCGCCTCCTCCTCTCATCTTTAATTTTCACTCAACAAAATACAGTACATGATGTAGCTAATGGTCTATCTAATAGTTGCTACTTGAATTGGTACACGGTAAAGTGACCACCACGAACATGTCGTTATAAAAAAAAGGCAAGATGAAATATCTATGAGCTCAATGGTGTAAGAGTAAATGGCTTTTATTATTGCTCTGGTTGTTGGTTATTATCTTTATCATCAATATTATTATTCTCCATCTTATTCAATTTATCCACAAGCCACAAAACAGGAGTACATAAAAGTAGTAAATAATAAGTAAAAGTAGATATAAAAATCTAGGTAATTCACTTTAAAAGACATAAAACACTTTAAAGCTGGAAATTGAAAGAGAGAGTCAATAATATGCATTTTTCAGAGGAGAAATCTATAAATAATAAATACTTTGAAAACTCAAAGGTGACAAAATATAAATTATTTATATCAAATGTGTAGCGTATTACATATTATAACAACTAAGAAGGATGCTTACTTGAAAAAGAAGACTCTCCTAAATAAATAATTTGTGTATGTACATATGCATAATATGCATATTTCATTCCGATCCCTTCCATTCGAATGACTAATGATAATACGGTTTAATGTAGCATTTATGGGAGTTTGTTAAAAGCTCACCTCGAATTAACTCATAAATTAGGAACAAAATGAATGCATAATTTTGACTTTGAGGAGGAGGAGAAGGAGGAAGAAATTTGAAGGAAAACCGTCTTCGTCCTCTCTCCATCTTCTTCTTCTTCTTGGCTTTGATACTCCAGTCCATTCAATCTCCAGAGTAGAATATAAAGTCAGCGCTGTACAGCACAGTACAAAATACAAAATACAGCTCTACGTTTGCTCAATGCCCAGTGCTTTTAAAAGCAAGTACATACGTAGGAATACAGGAAGACAAAGGAGTTGAGAGACACTTGCCGGAAGAGTTTGAGGGTGTATTTAATTTATGACTGTCATTCTACTGCTATTCTATCTGTAGTTTACAGTCCACATTCTACATTCTACAGTCCACATTGTATATGAAGACAAGAAGAGTGGATAGTGGCGAGTGGAGACACAACATCTTTCAAAATTTATATAGAAACTTTGTCCATGGGGTCTCAACTTTTATGTATGCTGTGTGCATTTTAAAATGAAAGGAGGTATAACTTTACACTATATTTTAAACGTGTAAGTATTGGTATAGGAGCGAGTAGAATCAAAAACTTGCAGCTCCCAACTCACAGCTGCGACTGTCATCATCATTACTCAAGATTGGAAAGTCCTTACAAGCTACAAGCTCACGCGGATGAGAGAGAGATAGACAAAAGGCAAACACGTAGAACTTAGAATTATGTCATCATCACACTTCAACTTTTCCCTTTTCCAACTCATCACCATCACCATGAGCCATCACCATCCTTAAGCTAAATACACAAAAGTACATGTACATATATATTCTTGTTCTTGGCCCACTGTTTACTCCTCATCGTCATTCACAGCACAAGGAACGGGAATTTATGAGCTCTCTTCTATTATGTATTACTATTTTGATAATTGATAATCTCTCATTCAAATCCTCAATCCTTTGTTTCCACATTTCATCATAAATACATTGTACGTTGTACAATCTATTTATGAGTAAACAAAGCCTTCACCCTCAAAAAAGCTAGCGTCTTCGTGATTATCACAACTTTTTTAATTG